>VWYI01045820.1:72106-106397 GCA_013399455.1 Anthoscopus minutus
GGAGCAGGGAAGATGTAACTGCAGTGAGGTGTGCTGAAGTGGAGCGGTTTTTGGGAAACTGGAGATGGAATCTCAAGGCACATAATGAGCCATCTGATCCTGCTCAGAAATGGGGAATGTTGTGTTTAAAATCCACATCTTCACCTGACAGCTATAAATACTTTACAATATTTGTATTGCAACACTTTTATAAGCATCTTTTATTTGTTATGACATCAAAATTTTCACAGCCAAGGGGCAAACATGATTGATTCACAGATTCTGGTTTAGGAAAGTGGTTCAGCACCTTGGGAGTAGAATGGTGAATAAATGTACCGAGTTCCTAGTGTGCTTTGTGCACTTATGCTACTCTAATTTAGTCCAAATAGCAGCCATATTTTTTTCTGTCCTCAAACTATCCTCCATTGATGTGATCAAAAATTGAGAGGCACATGTTGGATTTAAGGTTCTATTCGGCTCTTCTGACATCAGTGGGAGTTTTTATTCGGAGAAGGCGATGTGTACTCGTATATTGTGGCCTGGAAACTTGCTTGTGGTTTTGGCCTATTTGTGTTCTGTGTGTGTTTTTTAGTAGTTTCATATTAAGAAATTCCAGTGTGAGTTTCCTCTATGCACAAGATTATCTGTCTGTGAATGGTGACTTACCAAAATCTTCTCAATTCTTACCCTGCTCAGTAATAGCATGTTAAGAAGAGATGTGTGGTATACACTAAGAAGGGATTCCTGAGAGGTTTTAGACAAAATATTTTCAGTCGATCAGTATTTCTCATTTGTTTAGACACCTTTGTCATCTTAATCTCTTGTATAAGTAACAGCAAGTACATCTAATTTTTTCATACTTTAACACATCAAAGCTTTCACAACAGTGATGACAAAAGAAAAAAATATCGATTTTTGCCTTTTCGTAATAAGCAAGTGAAGTTGTGCTCCATTGCTGAATCTGTCTTTGGCAGAACGATTTTTGACAGACTTTTCAATAAATGAATGATTAAAAAATGAACAATGGGGTACATGCAAGCATATAGGGCCTGGGAAATAAATAGCAGTAAAGAAATAAGGGAGAAACACTGCAGCAGGGACCCTGTTCTTTGATTGGTGGCCTCAAAGTTCAATAGATGTGAGTTAAGAAAACAAAAAACCAGACAAATAAAAGCCTAGATAAAGATCAGAGCTGAATACTTTTGAAGTGCTGTGCATGTCTTTCAAAAAGAGTTAACCTTATTTCCCTCATAATACTAATGTGTGTTGTCATCTGGGTAGCTCTAAAGATCACAGAAATGTCACTTCTCCTCCTCCTCCTCACTGCTGCAATGTCTCTGACGTCCAGGCTTCACACCAGCACAGGCCTCACTTCCAGAGGATGTGGAACTTTTAATTTGTTAAAAATCATCCAGGAAAATTGATATGAAATGCAATTTATTAAGTCAGGCTCAGCAAATCTGAGTTGCAAACAGGTGGAAGCTACATGAATTCTTTGCAAGATAGGAGTGGTGCTGGACTCTTATTTTGACTTGGTGCTGTGCTCTGACACTGATGAATAGTACTGTAGAGCTGTTAGATGGCCATGGCTGGCTGAGATTGTGGTTCAAAGATCATTTGCTTCCCAATTGGACTTTTTGGGTGGAGGAAGAGTGGTCCTTGTTGACCAACCCCTCGGGGCTCACCAAGGAGTGATGCCCTGACCACTGGACAGGCCTTGTTGGTCAGATGTGAGTCCCTTCCACTTTTCACTGCCAGATTTTGGCTCAGAACAGCTTCTAAAACACCTGGCAGCACAAGCAGGCAGTGAACAGTGCTCCAGCTTGTTATTTCCAAGGGCTCAAAATATAAATCACCTTTGCCAAATGAAATCGAAGTGAAACATGATTAAACAGAGCAGGTATCTGAAAAGATTTTTTAAAGACCTTTGGGTTATTTATTTTCAAACCAGCTGAGGAGGCTGAGAATAAAGAATCCAGCTGGGAAGGCCAAGAGAATAAAGCATCCAATAGTCAGACTTAGGGTTCATAAACATGTTCTGCTGAGTTTAATCCTAAAAAAATTATCTTGAACATTAGCGAGGTATTTACGCCCAGTGCTGTAAGAAAGCTTTTCTGAGCTATACTAAACACTTCTTACCACCAGAAAAAAATGCCATCAGTTTGTGACTAGCTTTCTAAATTATTCATGAACAGCCATGGGGATTTGGATTAAGGTTCATACACAATGACATTCTGTGCTAAGTTTCAATCTTGGAGGGACATGTTGAAAACAAGCACTGTGTCCTGTGATTATAGGACATGAAGATGTGTGCCAGAAAAAGAATGAGAGACAGAAAGATAAAAATCATTATTAACTTTAGGAAATAACTGCAAGCTTCAGTGTCTACATGCAAGAAATGAGGTTAGGAAGGAGCTCATAGGAGAGGCATACAGGGTTACATGCAATTATAAATTATAGTTATATATATAAAATGATAAATTAATGTGAAATAAAAATATTTAGGACCTCAAATGGTAACAGTGAGATCCAGACTATTCTGTTTCCTCACTCTAAAATTACTTAGATTTTATGCACATAGTGGACACTTGCTTTGTTTTGAATTTCATCAGGTCTGGCAGCTTTCTGGAACAAGAAAACACAAAGTCTGTATTCTAAGCAGATCAGTGAACAATACATTCATTGCAAACAAAAAAAAAAACCCTTGGCTTAGAACAAAACAGCCTAAATCCTAAATGGACAATATTCTTAAATTTATCTGTGATTACTTATGCTCTCAGCATCCTCTTGTGCATTTGTTGGGGAATGTCTGACTAGGTGTTTTCACATCTGTCAGCAAAGCCAGCCGCTAAATATGGAGTACAGCACTTGGGAACACTTGGCAATGATCCCCAGAGGACCTTTGGCCTGAAAAAAGCAAAGACAGGATTAGATGGACCCACAAATGCATTACTTTATTTTCATCTGTGAGAGGAACAGCATTGCTCCAGCTTGGTCCCACATGTTCCATCACTTAGGACAATGATCTTGCCAGAATATAACTACTGCTGTGTTTGAGAGGTAAAAGTGTTATATTTAGAAATCCTCAAGGCAAAGTCAGAACTTTAAGGATGCATTGTGAATTACTTTATTTTTCTTCTGTTGTAATAAATAAAAAAAAACAAACAACAAAAATCCTTTAATAACTGGCTTGGAAGAAAAAATGCACTGCAGAAAGGAGAGGCACATTAGCATGGGTGGTGCTGCAAGGGACAGAGTAAGATTTATCAAAACTGGACAGGCAAGGAGACCTCTGGAAACCAGCACCCCAAAATAATCATTGTAGGATTTCATATGGGGGAACTTTTAGGTTTAGGTTATTTATAATCATTTTGTCATTACCTATATCTGGTGTGGTGCTGTATAAGAAAGTTCCTTACAGTGGACAGTTTTCACTGTTAAAATATGAAGTGGCTTAGATCAGAGTCAGTTCCCCAGTAGATAATTAAATCTTTCTGAATTGAAATATGGTAATGAAAATGAAAAAGTCTCCAGACTGTACTTTTAGCTGGAGATTGCTTCTCCTTTTTGTTTCCCTGATCAGGATGTCTTCAGAGGCTTCCACCTAAAAGTTCAGTGTCCTGCCTAGACAGTTGTTTCTTAAACAAGTTAATGATGATGCTGCTTTGTTTTGAAAATTGCTGGAACCGTGATGCACGTGTGTGATTTTAAACAGTGAGATAGGAAAAGTTAACAAATATGAACTTTATGTGATGGCAGTAACTGGGGGAAGCTTTTGACTTGCTGACCTACAATGCTTGTTCTTTATTTATTCATTCATATAAATATTTTAATATCTACTTTGAAAACACTGAGTTATTCTAGAATAAAGCTTTTTAAGGCCTGTGTACTTCTCCATAGTCAAAATAAAAAGTTTTGGATTTGATTTTTAATGGGAGGAAGGAGAATCTTCAGAAACTTCCCTACACTTACATGCTGAGTCTGAGTTCCTGGTGGAGACCTGAGCTTTATGGGCACTTGGTCATATGAATAGGGGAGACACTCATCTGGCTGATTGCTTTTCTGTAAATTCTGGCCTAATTGCTCTCATTTACTATTTAGTTATGAATTCTTTATCTATTCATCTCCACCAAAACCACTTGTGTCCTTTTATGAAGGCATGAGAGCACCGTTTCAAGTAAAAAGAGAAAATTCTGGACTTTCCCCTTTTATTTTTTTTGGTTGGTTGCGATTTTTCATTGGATGTTTTGTGTGTGTAAGATTTGTTTGGTTGTTAGGGTTTTTTCCCTTTCTTTTTGTGTATTACTGAAGAGTTGCACCATTTAAAAGCACCCCTGGTAATTATAAATTTTAGCCTTTTCCTTCCTGTGGCAGACAAGAATGAAATACAAGTCCACAGGTAACAAAACATGCCAGTAACTTGTCACTGTACAACACTTAAAGAGCTTTCCTTGCACATCCATCTTCAAAGTGCCTTGTAAACAGTGACAGAATGGTTGAATGAATTTGTCACTTCTGAGAAGCATTGGCTTGATTAGATAATTATCTAGTTTATTTTATGCTATGGGGCATTTCACCTTTAGCCTTTAGCTGTTGGCTTCTGGAGAAAAGTACAAATTACTGAGCTGTGGTTTTTCCCACATATATTCATTGTGGTTCCTGATAAATTTTCTGAACCTCCTTAATTCCCTAACTGGCCTCAGGTATGCTTCTTCTCCATGAAAATGTTCAAATTTTTTTTTTTTTCTTTTTTTTTTTTTCTCTGTGGAAAGGCAGGGGAGAAGGAAAATGAGCAGCAGTGCTGCAGCATCACCTTCCCCGACAGGTGTGTCCTGCAGGTCCCATGTGGCAGAGGCACTAATGCAGCCTGGGCACAGCATTTGTCCCTTGTTCCTAAGGTGCCTCTTGAAGCTGACATTTATTGCTGAAAGGGTGGACTCTGGTCCAGGGACTCAGCTTGTAGAGTTACTGATCCAGGAATACTGGTCAATGCCTGGGGAATAGTGGAGGGATCTGGGTTGTTTTCCCAAGCTTGTCCCTTTTGACCCCAAAGCCAGGCCCAAGGGGGATTTGTTGCTCTCATATCTTGTGCTAAGACTCTGGAAAGTGTGCCAGAAAAAAGATGTAATAATTTTTTTCTGTAAGAGGTGCCTGGAAACATTGCTCTTTATTTCTGCTCTGCACCCCTCTAGGCAAAGCAAATCAGTATAGTACTGTGGGAGGAAGAGACTTCTGCTGTTCAAAGCCTTCCTACTCCTGGCCTTATCCCTTGGCTGATTTTCCCAGGACTTTTCCAGGGAGTGTAATCCCACATCTGCAGTGGGGACAGTGACTCCAAACCCCTTTGAGTGATGCTGCTGGAATAGAGGGTAGGGGACTAGGGAAAGAGTGATTTCCAGAAAACGCTGTTCTTTGCAGGGTGGGATAAGAGGGGTTGGGTGAAATGGGAACCTCTCAGGGCAAGGGTCTGTTATCTGGGTAGCCTTCTGAGGACTTTAGGTGATGAGTACGGGGGATGTGGGCTGTAGGCTTTTTGAGAGAAAGCACTGCTCTGTCCCTGGCTTCCTGGAGGCTGCTACATCATCTCTTGCCATCCAAGTGGCTACTGTTTTCCAGCAGTAGAAATTAAAATTCCTCTAAGTTTGCCCTTTGAGACTGCTTTGCCATGAAAAGGTTTCCTCTAAAATTCTCCCAGTTGCTGACTGAGACTTGTCTATCTCTCCTCCTGTCTGCAGTGAGTTTGGCAAATGAACTCTGCCTTCAGTTTCCAGTAAAACCTTTTGTGGCAATAAATAATGATCTCTCCCCTGAAGCCAGTTAAAATAAATACATCTTAAAATGTCTAATTAAAAATCAATCAAACAGCTCATACCTGCATTTATTTCTTTCCAATAGACCCAGATTTAATCTCTAGAGCATAAATAATCTTTCCTCTGATGATATTTAGAGTAGGGCATTATGTATCTTTTCTATGAACTATGTTTCAAATATCAATGCCCACCCCCCATACCCATATATTGTGTAGTTATATCATCAACAAAGGTACCAACAAAAAAAGTTTACATATTTAAGGCAGTAATTTTAGGATTTTTTTTCCTCTAAATGTAATTCACATTGTCCACTATTACTAAAACAAATGGGCTATAACTGCTCACAGAGGGGCATGTTTTTAGCATTTGGCTTTCAGGGAGGCTCCCAAGCACTTTCACATGAAGTCAGCATCTCACCCTCAGCTTTTACAGATGGAAAAGCTGGGATCCAGAATGGGAAGTGGCTGGCCTAAGGTTTCTCCAAAACCCTTGGAAAGTCCCTCAGTTCCCCTCCAGCCCATTAATTTCAGGCAGCTGCCAAGCACGAGATCCTTATTTGTGTTGCAGCAGCACTTAGCAACCTGGGCTGGGCTGAGGGCCGTGGTGCTGCCCCAGCCTGCAGTGACCATCCCTATCTGTGTCCTTGCAACCCAAACAGCTGCAGCCAGGAGCTGAAAGAGGATGGAAAAGTGTTGAAGTGACATGTCTAAAACCAGACCTCAGGGAAGCAAGCAACTTCAGTAGGAAGTTCTTGAATTTCAGCCACTGGACAATGATTTCTGCTTTGGTGAAATCTATATGTATTTATTAATATTATTATTATTATTAATCTTTTTCTATTTAGGAGAATATCCCTCAGGTCCCAGGGGATGAGCCAGCAGCTCTCAGGTGGCTGGGGGAGGCAGAATAAACCATCTGTCAAACTCAGTGTGTGCTGCTGGCCAAGAGAGTGTTCTAGTCATAAATTGCCTCAGGAGTTGGGTGTCATGTTCCAGTTTTCCACAGCATATTGGGGTATTTTGCTTTCTTTCAATGGTCCATGTGTATTGTACCTGCTAAGCTGGAAACTTTTCCTTATAAGAAATGCAGCGATGGTTCAGCAACACAACTGGCACCAAATGTTTTTTGTAAAAGCGAAACTCTGATTTTTCCATCTCACCATTTCTCGCAGCTGTTTTATTTTCTTTCTACTGTCACAAGACAGTAACTTATTTCCCCCAGAAACATACGTCAGCTCAGTGTTTACAATCCTCTCTTTGTAATTTTTGAAAAGTAACTGATCCAATTTGATAAAATTTCTCCATGTTCTAATCACTAAAAAATAGTCATCTCATCAGACATGTATTTTTGGATAGCTCTAATCATGACTGACTTGGTCAGATGCCTAACTGCTAATTTAAATAGAAACATGTCCTTTCAACATCCAAAGTGCAGTAAGACACTAAAAGGAAAAAAGTATCTGTCTTGAGTAGTTTGTGGTAAAAATGAAATTTTGAACAGTTTATCAGCCTTCCATTCCCTCATGGAGTCAGACAGCAAAATCCTCTGTCCCAGATTTTGGTAAGTTTTTTTCAATTTTTGTTTACATTTTCTTAAAATCAGCTGTAGTTGTGTTCTCTCCTGAGCTAGTGACCATCACTTGAAGTTAAGAGGAAAACAGATGTGCTGCACGGGTTTTTATGTGTCTGTGATGTGGATATTTGCAGTGGAAATGAAGTAATGAAAACTCTGCTCAGGTATGATTCCATTTGATGAGAGTCATTGCTTTACTGCTCTGTCAGGTTGCTTTAACACAGCAAGGAGGGTTGGCCAGGAGCAGAATGGTGTTTGCCAGGTGAGGTTCAAGCTGGACATTCCCTCTCTGGCAAGATGCAATCACCACACTGGTGCCTATTTGTGCCAACAAGAAGTGCAGATCACGCAGTAGGAGTTGTCAGAAGGAAGAAAAAGGTTCTTTTGCAGCTCTTTGACTGAGGGCAGCCTGTCCTTTACAGACCTCACTCTCCCCACCTGCATTCCCCCACAGCACTCAATTACCCATTAAGGTTTTTAAGAGAAACAGAATGGCAATTAAGCCCAGTACAGCAGTGAGAAAGTCTTGGAAGCCGTGGGCTTGCTGAGAAATCTATCCATAAATGAATTAACTGTGCAAATAATTCCAGCTAATTAGAGGTGTGCATTCCCCAAATAACTTGATTCTCTCATTTACTTAATTTAGTTGATGGTTGCTCTGGGATGGAACAGCAAACTGTGCAGTGGCTATTACAGTAAATATCACTTTGACTAACTCTGTTCAAACAGTACAGACTTTTTCTTTTAACTTGGAATTTGCCAGAGAATCAAGAAAACTGTTTCTTTGCCTTTTTTTTTTTAATTACATGTTTGTATTCAATATTTTAGAAGATGAAGGTAGGGTAAATTCCATTTAAAATTCTCAAGTTTAGCTGAAAAGTAAGGGCTGTAAATAAGGATTGTTGATCAGAGAAGTAGGGTCTTTGTTTCACACTTCAGAGAAATGCTGACAGGACTGACAACTTTCCAAATGGTGACACAGATGAAACTGCCATGCTTGGATAACAAATCCAGGTATTGCCTAAGCAAGTCTAAGCAAGCTTCTTCTGGGTTTACATAATTTAGGATCTTTCCCTAGATAGAAAAATAGAAGAGAACCAGTAAGCTTTGCTGGTGAGATGATTTCACTCAAAATGATGAGAGGCTTCAAACAGCCTCAGATTTTTCAGCTTGCTGGACCTTATCCCTCCTTCTTTTTAAATGACAATCTCAATCAGCATCCAACTTTTTGTTCCATGTTCTAACAACTTGAAGAGACCTACACCAACCACTGAGCATCAGTAAAACATCTTTCTTTTCTATTTCTTTTCTTTGTTTTCTTAATTATATTAAGAAATATTTATTATTATAATATATAATACAAATATTATATATTATATAAAGAATAAGCATAAAAATACTGCTGGTACTGAAGGCATGCCTTTTCAAGAAGAATACATTTCAATTCCTGCTTTGTGTTAGGACCAAGTGAGAGGAGACTTGACCAAGATTTTTACTCTCTACTGTAATGCTTGCTGGCCAAAGGATTTCCATTTTGTCAATTAAGGATGTTAATGAATATTTTAAAAAAATAAAGAGAGAAATTAAAATAGGAGTAGCAAACCGGAAATAAACAGGCAGTAGGCACCTTTTTCTTTAGGAGAAGTAAAGTTGGAAACATGTTCCTGTTCTCTATATTCTTGGAATCATTAAATGTACTGGTCTTTTGCTAAGGAAATAATTTAAGTTCAAGGTAATAGCCACAATGCTGTTTGTCATTAGCTTGTACCTGCTAATAAACAGGGAAATCCATCTGTTATGGAGTCACTTTCCTAATGGACCTTCAAAGACGTGTTCCACATGTCAGCATTCACAGGGAGAATAAGGAAGGAAATTACCAGGCCACCCAAGCCTTTTGGAAATAGAAGATTTGTTCAAGGAAACCTCAAAAAGGTCCAACAAAATTTCTATTGTGTTATTACTTCACCAGCAAAACCTTTCCTCTGTTATTTTGCTTTTCACCCTCTCTCAGCATTACATCCTCATGGAAATTCCATTTCTGCTCAGTCTCGCACTTATTTTTCTTCCCCTTGTTGTTCTTCCACTGTTTATTTTTCTTTTCACTGTTGTATTTCTTACTGGCATCAGTGATGTAAATCAGTGGGTGGGTTTGAGGCAGGGCCATTTTGTATTCTCATGGACATGGGAACGTTTCTCTTCAAGCAAAAAAGCCGTGGTGCTAATTTGGTACATTGCTGAGACTTTAGTTAGTTTCTAGATTTTTTTTTTAAATTGGTTTTGAGCTTCAGCAGATTCAGCAGATTCAGCAGATGTTGGAAAGCAAATAAACCATATGCAATGGTTGTTAGACATTACTCATGGTGTAATCCCTTTATCCAAACACAAAAGTTAAACATGTGAAACCATATCCTCAGATAACTGGAGAAGTTCAGCTCATACTTAGAAAGCCACCACCAATAATTCCCATCATTATTTGGTGCAGCACATCCTCTCTGAAGGAAGGTGGGCAGACAGGGGAAGATGGATCCATGACTGTGCTTTAAAAGAAATGTCAGCTAACCAGAAAGGGTCAAATTCATAGCTGATGTAACACTGCTGACTTCAGTGGATTTACACTGGGGATTAATGTAGCCCTTTCTCTAATATATATGTTCAGGGGGGAGGAAGATGGTTTTTGTACAGATTCAGCATGAGATCTGCTGGCATATAAACAACCCAAACAGAATTGTTCCCTTCTCAAACATCTGTTAACATGAATGTCCAAATCCTGTGTATCTGCCACAGGTTGTTACAATCGAGCTGCATTACATTAACAAAAATACAATAACCATTTGGTCTCTGCTTTAAACAAGAGCTTATGAAAATGGCTTTCAGGTGGAGGGAGGGGTGATTTGGCAGCCTTCTCTTGGCAGGGCTGTGGATTGCACATGAGGGAAAGTTGTTTGGTGGTAGAGCAGACAAATTGCTTAAGAATTAATAAAAATAATGCCTTGTGTTTCTGCATGACAAGGTGCTGTGTAGGAATTCTTCTCTCCCCAGCTGCTCTCCACTAATAAAATCTAGTCAGCTCTGTAGCTTTTTTAATTGCACACAACGATGTGGAACAGTGCTTTAAAACAGGGTAACTCTGTGCTGATTTGCATGAGTAAAACTGGAGGTACTTGGGTTCCAAATCCAGTTTCTCTAGACTGCCTTGCTTTTAAAAGACTTTGCAGCCCCATATCAGTCAATGCTGTTGCTTTTAGGTTTCTTCGGTTTTATTTATGTTTCTAGTTTTCTCCTAAGTAGTTAAATATAATAGAGTGTGTAGAAAATTCCAACAAAAATCAACTGCATCCTTTTATGGGTATCTTTTCATGGGTATGAGTGTGTTTTCATCAAAATCAGAGCAGATTTAATATATTTAATCTCATTTTATAAAGCAACTAAGACTCCGCAAGCCAAAGTGTGATACAAAGTGATAAAAGGGTCAATAATAACTCCTTAAAATAAGAAGTATATTTGAAAATGTTCTTTTTGTTGTGAACAGACAATGGGGTCTTAATTCTGAGGCTTCTTGTGGAAGAGACAAACTTTGTTAGCCAGGCTGCAAATCAGATGGGCAAAATTGTGCCTTGTTTTCTGTAAAGCAGCATTTGGGCTTATTCTGCTGAAAGTTCTGTGACCAGATCTCCTTCTGGGAGAATGTCCTATCAGCTCCTCTGGGATTGTTTGCTCTTCATGCTCCTAGCTTCACTGGGCCTCTACCATGTCCTCTCTGAAGTACAAACCAGTTTTATTCTCTTACCAAGAGTACTTTCTATGTCTTACTGAGTTCTGAAAGTTTTCCTTCCTCAATTGTCTGGGGTTTTTTTGCAGCCTATTTTGAAAGTGGAGATTATTTTCCTTGGGAGAAAGCAGAAATTTCTTGGAACTTCTGCACTGTTGGCAGATGTCAACTTTTTAGAAAAGAAATCCAGGTTCTTGGATGTAATTTTCCTTCTTAGTATAGTGTGTGTAATTCTCATAGCACTGATGATATTTTATCAGTGGTTATAAGAAGCAAGATACTGTGTGAGGATTTCTTTATTTTTTTGAAGATATAATTGAATTTTTGTACCACACATTCAGCATTTTCCTGGAGTTAATCCCCAGTGTTTCACATTTGAGATTGCCTTGTTAAAACAGCTACTTTTAACTGTAAACACATAGGATTGGGGCAATATCTGTTATTTTGCTCAGAGTGCAAAACCAGCTCAGACTAAAGCTCTAGAAATGTGCTGGAAATCTGAGTTTGTACTTGGCATAGAACAGAAGCTGATGGGACATTTGGTTTGGTCAAAGATTTTGTCTTTTGTAGCACTTGAAATCAATAAGAATGGGATATATTATCCTATTGCTGCTCCTATTTATCCTATTAAATATCAAATAACTACTTTTGGTTCTACCTTTCTTATATCCTCATTGAATGTCTTGATTAAAATTATTTTATTGAGTTTGATAAATTAAATAATTTAATAATAACTTTTAAAAATGCCTTATTTGTAACATTATCAGCAAAGACTAAATACTTGAATTTGGAGTTCATGAACCTCCTAACTGCAGCATTTTTCCTGGTTGTAGAGAAAACATGGTCAGGAAGATCTTGGGTGATGATTTAGTAAAGCTCACATAAATTATTGCACAAAAGTTTTCTAGGAAAATAAACAATAAAAACCCTTTTAGGATGTGGATTAAGGTAGGAATTAATATGTCTCCAATTAGTTAACAGATTTGAACCCAGAAAGGATTAATTAAATCTTGGTAAAGTGATTTTTAAAATACATTTATATATATATATATATGTTGATTTTGGAGAAGTTTTTATGTTTTAAAGCAATGCTAATAAACACAAGTGTTTGCTGCTAAGGATACAGATAGTCAGAATTTGTCAATATGGTTTTGATTTCCTGCTGCTGAGTTCAATATGTTTTACTCAGGTGATGTGTTAAAAAAATCTGTGTGGTTTGCTTTGGTTTTTTTTAAATTAAAATGAAGTTTTATTCTCCTCAAATGCTTCCTTATTAAGAGTTGTGTAAATGAAATCATTTAGGTGTCTACTAATCACCAATAGCAGCCAATGTATTTCTCAATTAATCAAGTAAAGCCTGTTAAATGCAGTTTAAGAACCATTTTATGGGGATTCTCAGTGACACCTCTGCAAATGTAGTTGAGTAAACTTTACCAGGGCTCTTGGGCAAACAAAGCTTCACTCCTCCAACTAACAACCAATTGCATTGAGGGCTAGGCAGCACTCAGAAGCAGTGAACCTGCAAACCTATTAAATTTACTGTGTTCTGCAGGATAGAATATCCATGCCTTCAGAGTTTTCCTAACTGGTCATACGGAAGCACAAAGAGGTTGAGCAGAGGGATGCTACTACAAATCTTCATTCCTAAACATCTGTAGAGATACTCAGATCAAAAGGGGGATGCAGTTTACTTCAGCTAATTCTTCTCTAATGCAGTCCTTAACCAGTAATAAGTAATTATGTTGCTGAGCACAGCAGAGACTTAAATAAAGTCCATCCTTTAAAAGGATGAAATTTCCCAGTTCTGTGGCCCAGAGATATTCCCACAGGATGGTCTCTGTGCAGTCAGTGTGTATTCTTTTTTAGGGGCTATAAATCCACAGAAGTATTTTTAATGGTGTATTAGCTGTGACTTATGGAGGGGACCTGGGTTTCATTTGCCTAGGAGCTTTCATTACAGGTGCCTTTGGAAGGTTGATGGCTGGAGATAGAATCAAAAATAGAGGTGAAAAGGAGTTATTACTTGTCAGAGACCCTTATCTTCTCTGCTTCTCTACAGGGCTCTGTGAAATGGCCCAGATTACAGATCGATAAGAGAGTGCTTGCACTCAGCTAAAACCAAAACCCCATAAACTTTAAAACACAGAATCAGTGCTCAGCTGGGAGCTTGTTGAGAGCTGAGCTTTACTGCTTGGCTCATCCAGCTGAGTTCTGGGGAATAGTTATCTTCTCAGTGGTATCAGTAGAGGCTGAGCTGGCTGCTCTGGTAGTCTTGCCATTCTTCTGCAGTGACATCAGTTAAAATGCTCCAAAAGACTCTGCAAATGCACTGCCTTCCTACCAGTTGCTGGAGCTGCTAAAGGATTCAACAGCACCTTCCAAGGGAACAATAATACCTCAGAAAATGTGCTTCTATATAATGCTTGCCTTACCTTTTTGAACTTTTCAGAGGACATATTTTCTTGTTGGTGAAATTAGTACCCTGTCTGGCCAACAGTGTACATCTGTTTTTTTAGAAGCTGCTTTTACTCGAGTGGTCTTAAGTGTGGCAGATGTTTCAGATTCTGAAACACAGCTCTTAGGGGTGGGTTCTGAGGAGTTAATGTATGGTAGTTCTTCTAGAGATGCTGTGGTACTCTCCTTATTGTTCTCCATTTGAGCTGTTTAGGATATCTGCACCCAGGAGACAGCACAAACCAGAAACTGGAGTGCCCCAGCACAGTCTGCGCCCTCCCCAGACTGGACGAGTGCTGGATGGATAAAGTAGGATGATGATGATGGGGTCCATCAACAGCTCCTGGTGCAGTAAATTAAGGCTTGAAGGTGTCCCAGAGGCCCAAAATGCTACATCACACTGAAATCTTGTCTTGTGCACCCCTTTCTGCAATATTTATTCTTTTTTTATCATAGCTTTACATGGTACTCTGGCTGCTGTACTTGCTCTGTATTTTTCAGGCTTGACTGAATATTATTCTATAAATAATACTTTTTCTTAGCCCTTTTAAAGTACTCCCTTTTTCCTGTCTTTGATTGTCCCTGTACATCTATTAACACAGAATATGTACCTTGATACCTTTTCTCTACAAGGTGGGTGTGAAAACCTCACAAGATAGTTGATGTCTTTTTTGCATTGCTAAGTGGTGACAGCAGGACTTCAGGATCATAGGGGAACAGGCAAGAGTCCACTGTAATGTTTATAATGCTCTCTTAAAAGCTCTGTGAAGCTTGGAAAAGTCATGAGAGAAACACCTGTAGGGCAAACATGAATTTTCATGGGATCAGAGGGCAACTGAGTTTGCAAGAGAGCTCGAGAAGCCTCTGATCCAGCTTCCTGCTCAGAGCAGGGTCAGCCATGGGTTCAGCCAAAGTTGCTCAGGGCTTGATCCAGCCAGATCTTGAAACACATCAAGGCTGGAGACTGCACTGGGCAGGAACCGCTCCACTGCCTCACTGATCCTGTGGGGGAAAAGTTTTTCCACATTTCCAGTCTGAACTGCTTGTTTCAGCTTCTGCCCACTGCCTGCCATCGTCCTGCTGTGCACCCCTGGGAAGGGCCTGCCTCTGTCTCGTGATGAACTCCCTGTAGGCAGTGGGGACAGCTGCTCAAAGCCACCCATTCCCCAGCCCAAACGAGTCCCAGTCCCTCAGCCCTTCCTCCTAGAACACGTCCTTCAGCCCCTGCTCACCCTGGTACCTCTACCCTGGTATCTGCACCCTGGTGGGGATGGGATGTAGTGGCCCAGATTCAGCCTCACAGGTGCTGAGCGTGAGAGATCCCTTGACCACCTTTCTCTACTTTTGTTCCTCCTGCTCTTCCCCCTTTCCTGTTTCACACCTTTCCTTTAGAATTTCAATATGCCTAGACTAGAAGAGTCCCTTGTCTTCCTTCTTTGAAAGATTTTCACTTCTACTAAGGTTCATTTCCACTCGCAACCAATGAAAAACTGTCTAGGAGTTGTTGTTCACTTTCACCAGATACTCCCAAAATCATAGAGTGTCTGGAGCAGCACACAGCATATCTCCAGGTAGGAGCTGGATGAAGCTAAAGAAAGAAAAAATAAGACTAAAAGTCAAAGCTCAATGAAATTCTGAACATAAGATTCAGGAAAAATCTTTACTGGTAAGAAGGATTAACTTTGTCAAAAGAAGAAGAAGAATAGTTGGATACTGCCCTATTTTATTTTTAAAAATACATGTATTAGTTCTGCTCTGAAAAAGGTTGCTAGAGAGAAGTCCTGTCAGAGAGTAACTGCTTCCAGCTTTGGTGGTTTTGAAAGCTGAAAGTTTATTTTTGGGCGGAGGAACAGGCCACAAACACCATACCTGCTGTTAGATTAAAAACTAGGCAGCCATGAGCCCATAGAGGTAGGTGAGTCTTCATAAGTCATCTGAGCTATTTTGATTCATTTTGCTGTAGATTCAAGTTTTAAGGGAATCTTTGCAGTGTGAGCACAAAGTAGGTAAGGTTTGTTTATGAAGGGATGAAGTGCTAATCCTTCTGCACTGATAACAGCCGTGTATTTAGGGCCACGTAATACCTTGGCATTACTTTTTTATGTACAGAGGATTTCTGAAAATGGAAGTAACTGGAAATAGTTATCATATTTCAGGTCTCCCAAACGAGAGTTAAAGCTGCAGGTGATGTTTCAATAGCTATGAATTAGAGAGTTCCATTTAATTCATTTAAGGTCGTGATGAACTCGTAGCCTTTGGTAAGAAGACCTGAGCCAGCCAGAAAAAGATTGAATTACTTGTCTCAAGGGAGGCTTTTCTCTTTTGCTGGAGACTTCAGGCACTTGGGGGTCAATGTGGAACAGCTTGGACAACGTCCTCTTGGCTGAGCCCCAAACCATCAAACCCTTCTCACTGTTTTTCTTTGCCAGCACTTGCCTCACCTTCACCAGACCCAAGATATGCAAAGCCAAATAAAAAGAGAAAAAAAGAGTACAGATGGGAAAAGATGACCAGATGTTTTGGTGAGGTTGGAATGATCCATTACAAAAGAATTCTGTTTTGTTGCCACAAACATAAAGACTGTTCTTGTGCATTGAAATACAGAGCTTTCATTATCCCAGGCCTTTGTTCTTCCCTTTCAGACAGATATTTCTGCATCTGCACTCTACTCGCCTTTGCGTTGTGGGTATAATGGAAAAGAAATGGCTTTTTCACCTGCCTGTAACAACCACTTCTAGAGAGCAGTTTCCTAGCAGTGTTCCTCTGGAAGGATTTAGCCACCGTAGGGCTGCTCCCAAATGAGCTGAACTGCAATTCTTACAGAACTCCTGACATCAAGACACATGTTCACACATTCTCAGCAAATATTTATGTAAGTTATAGTTTCTTCCTAATCAAATAAAACCTGTAAATAACAATCTATAACCCTTGGACATTAGTGGTTTTAACTCAGTTAATTTGAGGTATGGCTGCGGTGTTTAGTGAGAATGAGTCTCAAACTATAAAAATATGTAGACATAAAGAAGCTCCTGGAAAAGAAAAAAGTTTCCTTAAGTGTCATAACCTTTAATATCCCTTTTGTTAATAAATGATGATTCAGCCTGACATAAAAAGAAAGGTATGTAATTTGTAAAGTCTTTTATTCTGAGCTGTCAGTCCCTGAAAATACAAAGTTTAAGAATGTACCAAATAATTCAAGAACAACAGGCAGGCTATGTTTGCATCTAGAGTACCCAAATTTGCTTGAAAAGCAAATTTGACACAAACAAGGCTTTAGTTAATTAATAATTAATGAATAATAATTAAAGGTAAAGAGACTAAATAATTAAAGGTGAAGAGACTAATTTGCAAAATAAAATAAATTGGCTTCCCAGGGACTACTTTCTGATTCCACTGATCTGTTGAGAAACCTTCCCTGATTTGTAGTGCTTGTACACATTTGTAGTGGTTTGTACACATTTATTTACTTTAAAGTAACTAGAATTTTAAAAACATTTAAGAGCAATATGAGAAAAAGCAGGTCCTTGAAGTAGATGACTGGCTGAAATTGTGGCTTGACACTCTCAGCTTCACTGTGTTCTTCCTCATGGGTTAAAGAATCCATGTGGAGCTTGTGTACTTTCTTTTTTTTTCCCTAGAATGCCAGTGTAAGTTCATCAAACTGGGATTTTGGTTACATTTTCAATATCACCTATAATGTTAAGCCTTTAATTCTTTAATTCTTACTTTAACAAAACCTTTGCTTATCTGTCATCAGAACATTATTTCCATGAGGTTTTGACTGCTTCCATATATTAATTGCATATTATAACACCTGCCCTTCCGTCAGAGCAATGTGGAGGGCTCCAAGCTCAGATCACCAGGACTTCACAGAGTACTGAGTGTGTTCCAGCTCTCAGAGATTTACAGGACTGGAGTTTTTAGAAGGTTTGTCCTCACAGGAAAAATGCTGTTCTCATGATCAAAATTTGCTGTGAATCTCCAGGAAAAGTGTTATATTGACTTCCTTAAATATTAAGTGAGTGCAATTTCAGCTTTTTTAACCATCCCACACCAACAGAAAGTGGAATAACTGATAACCACCTTGTTCATATTTGAGATTAGTTTGAACAGGAGCCTGATGGCTTCTTAATGCCTCTATCCATCTATAGAGCCAAAAAAAACCATCCTGTAGATCAAGGGTGTAGCAGATGTGTTCAGTCTTTTTGCCTTCAAGGATTGTTCTCAGAAGTCTTGCAGTGGCTTTATCTCAAATTGAACAGCTCAGTTTTTCAGTGAAATAATTAATTACTCAGATGAAATCCTCTGTTAAGTTTGCTGTAGAGATGTCTACAAGCAGAGTGTCTGCAGAAATGTGAATTTTCAAACTGTTCATAATCCTTATGAGCGATACTCAGAAATTGGCATTAGTTCCACAAAGCGACATCTTTGTGCATTACCAAGGCAGGAGAAATTACATACAGAATAGTCAGATTCAAGCAGATAAAGTATATTTCCCTTCTCTCAGGCTGTTTTATTTATTTACCTTAAAGTAACTAGAATTTTAAAAACTAAGTGAAATTTTGGGTTGGTGACAAGCTTAGTACAGTTCATTTAAAATCTAATTTAAACAAAGAATTGGCCGATTAAGACTCTTAAGCTGACTGTGTTTTGAAGGGACCTAAAACATCATTATCCCAGTATGATAAGATAAAGTAGCAGATTTGTGTAGGAAAATGTTCCTCGTTCCATTCTGGAATTTCTGCTTAAAAACTACATTGCTATTTTATGCTTGTCTGAAGAAGTTTTAGAAAAATTATATATTATCTGTTGAAATAGAGAGAAGATTTCCCCCACTTTATGCAGACAGGGATGTTTGAGTTACACAGGTGCAACTCCCTTTTTTTTTTTTTCCCATGGCAGAGTTTGGTCCCTTACAACCTTTAAAACAATCCAACAGCAGCATTTCCCTCCTGGTTTGAAAGGCTGAATAAAGTTATATATTTCCCATTTCTTGACTGTTTTGGCATTCCTCCCTGAAAGGGAGGAAAAGCCTTACAAAGTTTCCTTTGGCCCAATCCCCAAAACATCTGCAGCAGCTGGGGGAAGCCAGATCTGGCTGTAGGGGTGCCTACAGTGGGGGGCTATGGGGTGGCCAGCAGCCCCCAGGGCCCTTCCTGAGGAGGGGAGCTGCTGAGCTCCTGAGGAGCATGGCTGGGTGACACTTTTAGGCTGCTAAAACTGAGAAGGTTTAAGGCACAGAAGCAATAGCACAGAATTATTGGAAGGGACCTTAAAGTTCATCTGGTTCTGACCTGGCCACTAGGAGATTAGTCCTCAGTCCCCTTGTGCCTTTGAAAGTTTTGTGAATTTATTCTGACTTCAGTCTTATTCAATTCATTTTTTCTGGAAAAGTAAATATAAAGCAGCCTATTGACCAAGCTAAAAGGCCCCAATATATTTTTAAGGCTTATGGGAACTTGAGAGAGGCCTGGTTTTTCAAAACCCAAAACAACTGCATTACCATGCTCAGGTTGCACTGAACATCCAAACATTTCTGTTTATGCTCTTTCAAAACTCTGCTGCCCAAGCTTCAGTGGTCCCAGCAACTATCCCTATGCATGCTGTGAAAAGCAATGCATTTCCTTCCAAGCCCACAAGAAAGAGGAATATTTTAATCAGCATTAGCTGATGTTTGCTGAGGCTGTGCACACAGACACTGGGAGTTGATTTGTGGATATCTGCGAAGCTACGAGTGGGTGAAGCTGAGTTGAGGGCCATAGTCACACACATAGGGCACTGTTCGCCAGCTGCTTTGGAGCTCATGCAATGAAACCCATGAAAAAAGGAAGGCAGTTTGGAAGCCCAAGACTCCCAGGACTGAGAGGGCTCCTTTGCTGAGGAGGGGAGTTTCTGCCCTCTTGTTTTCCTTGTCTCTGTTCCATGTCCTATAAAAGTGAGGATGATAAATGACAGTTTTTATTTCACTTGGAGTGTCTGGGGCAGTAAATGCTTTAAGGGTTGCAAGTGCCTAATGACTATGAAGAATAAGATACCAAAACCAGGTACCACAAAAAACCATACTATAAAAAACTTTGTAAACCTAACCAAGCCCCTCCTTATCTATTCCTGTGTATCTGGCTTCCTGTAAAACTCCTCTTCAGGTAAGTGGGACACTTCTGTTGTGTAGCAGCTTGGCAGGAGCAGCATTCAGGCTCATATCAGCAGGACAAGGATTTTAATTGAGAATTAAGCCACTCAAGCTCATTAAGCTGGTCTTAATTTGTAGCTTAAAGGTAGCTAGTTTCCATCAAAAGCCAGATATAAATATATTCACACAGTGTGACCTGCTATGTGCTTTGGGTTTTGATTTCTACCATAGAGCTTCTTAGGGGCTAATCACCCTCCCAAGCAAGGGAGCAAACAAGCAGGTAAGAAAAAAGATTAAATTCCCACTGCAGAGCTTTTAGCAGAGCCCTCAGTGTGGGGAAAGATTTTTCTTTCCTTCCAAAGGAAAAGACAAAGGTCTGATGCCCCAGAGCCCTTCAGCTTGGGCCAAGACATGTGAACAGTTTTAATTAAAGGAAAATATTTTGGTGAGCTTCATGTCCCCTCCTTGTTCTCCTGTTCTCCTTCTGTTCTTATGGTGTTGTTTTCAAAATATCTTTACTCCTACAGCCTTAGGAAGCTAATAAGAAAAAGTATCTGTTACTACTCTGAGAGCAACTTAGGCTTTTCTTCTAAGTATTTGTGGAGAAAAACTTTCTATCCAGCTGGCGGCTTATCTAAACTAAAGCAGAGGACACTGGGTGAAAGTTGTGACTGCCAGGTGATTCACTGAGAATACTCTGCTCTGTGGCTCAGGTTTTATTGGAAACTTCTTTTTTCCTTTAACTTCCTCAGTTTCTTGCAAAGAGACAGGGTAGACATATTTTTCCAATTGGTGTTAAAAATTATTCTTTTACTGAATGTTTGTTCACTCTCCCTTTACAAAATAAAATCTGAGTGAAAGAAACACACTTCCCTCACTCTTTTTTGTGGTGTTCACACAGTTCTTTCCAGCCTGGTCCATGCTGATAATTTCAAGCATTTCTCAGTACAGTGCATTTTCAACCTGTTAAAATTCTGGTTTATGCAGTTAGGTGTAAAATTTTGTAATTTGATGCTTATCTCAAGCCCCCATCCCAAAAAAACCACCAACAAAAAACTCCCCGCCCCATAATAATTGTTGATTTATATTAAATAATAGTCAAAAAGAGAGACAGTTTAAGGAGACTGGATTTATAATTCCCTAGATTTTGGAGCAGTGTAGGTGAAAGGCAGGAGGCAGAGAATTGAAAACAGGCATAGACCCACAGTCAGGGAAACTACGGCCAAATATTATGATGACATCTCTGTCCTTCAGTCAGCATGTGTTAAATTAAGAACAACGGTTGATAATGTCCTTCAGAAAGGACATCTCTTTGTTCCCTGAAGCTATGAGATATCTGACACCACCAGTGATGAATTCCTGGGGCCACAGGAGAACAGACTGCCCTTGAATCCCCTCTTCTCCAGTGTCCTTAGGAACTGGCTCCCCACCCGTGTCATTGTCAAGGTGAGTCTGAGGATACCTCTTGGTTTTCTTGAAGTATTTAAATGGCAAAAGGAACATGCAGCAATTCCCCAGCTCCAGATGTGGATCTATATTTGACAGAGCACAATGCAGACATGTAGGGGTGTGCTGGAATGACATAGCTTCACCCATTTATCAAAAAAAGCTATTTGATCAAATAAAAATCCCAACAGATCCTGACAACCACCTGGTGGTGTGTGTGCCACAGCCAAAACTATCGACGCATCAAGTGAAAGAGCTGATCACAGTTAAGGGCTAAATCCTGCAGAGAATGAGGAGCTCCCTACTCTTATCCCATTTTGAAAGCTTTGTTTTTTACTGCTAAACAGCAGAATTCCAGAATTCATGCTACAATTAAAATGCAACTACAACAAGCTGTACTGGCACTGCCTGCCTGCTTTCCTAGTTATGGCATTCATGGACATCATCCATGCCAAGTAGAGATACATTCCCATGGTCTTGGTGCGACTGGAGGAGTCTGTGAAGACTTCTTGGTTTAGAGGAAGGTGCAGCTAGCTTTTATCAAGTATTTCTGCCCCAGTTTAAGGCTAAGAGTCCTTTAAATAACTCATGTATCTGGGGTCCGACCCATGCCATCAGTTGTAATAAAAAATCTACAAAAGATTCAGTAATTGTGTTTAGTGACAGTTTCTGGAAATGCTGGATCTCACCCAAAATTCTTTGCTGTAAGAAGTTAAAACATATGTTATATAAATTAATTGCTTGAGTATTTCCAATTAATTTTTTTAGTATTTCCAATAATTAGCAAGCTGTGTTAAACAATTGAATTTTAAGTCAAAATTTTAACTGCAGAAAGATCCAGCTCGTGTTCTTTGTGTGTTTCATTCTGTGGCTTGGTTATATTGTTTTATTTGAAATGGCTTATCTGCCTGAAAGTGGTTTCGTTGCAGCTTATTATTTCAAATGGATTTTTCCTTCAAATTTTTTCTGCAGCAGCTTTAACTCCCTTCAGCAGAGATGTGCAAAGCCTCTCTTAGATTCAGTGTATGAAAATATATAGTATATCTATTTCAGGTCTGAGACTAATGCCAAATGTGATTTTATTTTTAAAGTGAGCACTTTTAACTGCTTTATTTGACCGAATTCATGCTTTTTCAGGAGAATGTTAGGAATATATATCAAAAACTATTATCTGAAATACATTCCTTCAAAGACATAAAGCAGGAGCAAGTCCCATCTTTGTTTAAAAACATCAGATTTGACTATTAGAGAAGTTTAAAATGAAAATTCTTTTTGTTTTAACCCGTTTCCTCTAATACATAATGAACCCAGAGTAATTCATTGAGTGCTTGCAGAAGCCTGGGCTGAGGCCCAGGTATCCAAGTCCTTTCAGGTAATCAACCTATCTTCTCTCACTCTCCAACATCAGGTCCACAGGACCATGATGAAACATGTGAGATTTTGGGGGAGAAGTCCTTTGGAAATTAGAGCAGCAGTTACCTCTGCTGAGTCTGAAGTATGGCACCGGGCTCTTTTTTCCCTCTCTGCTGGAGCCATTAGGAAGCCTAGACTTCTCTTTGTGTCCCTCCATCTTTTCATGGGGAAAATGGGCAAGGAAGATGGAGTGGAACCAGCAGAGAGAGAACCCACCTCAGGGTGTGCCTTCCGTGGCTGTGCATGTGGATTTTTATCTTGGGCTATGAACCCTGCCAGTGCTGAAGGCTTCTGGTGTTTGACCCAGCTCTGACCAGTGTGTTTTGAGGATTTCACATCTGACACTTCCAATACCAAGAAAACCCATCCTTTCAGTTTTTGAATGCTAAGCTTTTTCTCCAGAGGAGTGTAGTGAAGCAGCCCACATGCTCCTCAGTTTCCCCAGAGTCACAGAGGTGCTGGGGTGTATGGAAAGCAGCTCTGTCACTGGATCCATCTTAAGGCAAAAATGAATTACTAGAAATTTTAAAATTATTACACTTACAGTGAAGCAAGAAAAAATCAAAAACACAAACTCATTCAGGGATTTTTATTTGCAAACTAAGCCACAACCAGATCTGGATGACTGTTTTGGACTGATATGTCAGGACTTTGGAGGTTAGTATAGAGCCTTTTTTCTCAGTCAGCGTTACTGTGTGGATCATGTGAGCTTGTTGGTCACCCACAGCACCGAAGTGTGTGGTCAGACAATGTTTTGACCCCAGGGGAAGCTGGAATCTCAACACTCTACAAATTTATTTCTTCAGTTTATGAAACAGTGTTACGAAGACAGTTCTTCAAAAGAAAATCTTTGTGACTTTTGTCTCAGTCACCTATAAAAATTCTCCAGTATCCAGGAAGTCTAAGATGTAACATTCCAGAGGATATTTCCACAGAATGGTACAAATATATTTGTGGAAGAGGGAAAGAAATCTATTGCTTGAGAAAGGAAATCTCAAAATGTTTTTTCTCTGCCTGTGGATCACAAAATGTTGTGGCGGTTGCTCCTGTTGAGGCTCTGTGCAAAGGCTGAAATACATGCTGTGAGGTAAAGAAAATGAGATGCTAAAATGAAACGGAGAATATTTAATGGGCTATGAAATAATGCAAATGTCCTGAGCAGTACAGTGAGCCAGGCCAGTGCTCCTGGCATGGTGGCTTAGGGGCAAAAGTCTGGGAAGCTGCCACTGATTTAGTTCAGGTTTGCAGAAAAAGGTAAGAATGGTGATGCCCACAGGGTGTTATTTGCCAGTATTGCTGCTGGGAACACTGGGCTGTTCTCTGTCACTCTGCTGATGATGACATTTCAGAATAAGTTGGATAAAATTCTGGAAAATGCTCTATCAGAAGAACTTTTGACCAAGAATATGGAAAAACATTAAGCAGTAGGAATCTCAGCCAAATACTCCCATTTCATTTTATTTGATCATTTTAATGATTTACCATTTCCTTGACTGACTTCTATGACAATATATGTTAGGTGTTAAAGTGGTTTTTAATTTATTTTTTAAAATTATTTTTACATGTGGCACTATTTCACTTTCAGATGGGTTCTGAGCAGGGGTGGATTTTCTTGGTGCTCATTTTGTCAGATCAGCAGAGACAATTGAACAAAGGAAGTTTCTTTTGATAATTTATGACTGCATGATAATCTTCCTGAGCAAGCAAATGAAGGAAAGCATGATATGAGTCATTGCAGCTCAGAGGTACTTCTGAAAATCATGGAGGTGGCAAAGGGTGATTCGGTCTTAAAGTCACCGAACTGGGAGCTGGGCTTTCTGGCTGGTCTTCTTATCACCCTTACCAGACTTCTCAAGGGGTCTTACTATTACCTTACCTCTTTACATTTTTAACATTAATATTTTGATAACTAACAGAAATTAGAAGCTCCTTGGATGTTCTGGGAGATATCAGAACTTGTACTTGTTGCAAGCCCAGCTGTCAGAACACAGAAGTCAAGACTGGAGGCTGCATTCAGGTTGTTGTGACTATTCTTTTTGTCTGCTTGTCTGTAAAATGAGGATTATTTTCTTAAGGCTTTGTGTAAAAGACTTGAAGACATGGTTAGCATATTTTTGTGCTCAACAAATGCAAAAGACTTATCTTTTCACAGGGCTGCAGGCTGATGGTGAAAGAAAATATCTGAAACAGAGGTTTAGAAAATAATTTTATTAAATTTAAAATTTAAAAGTTATTTAGAATTTTATCCAGCTTTGCTCTTGGAAGTTACAGAGAGGAAATGGTGTTTTTAATTGGTTATTTTTTTAATGTTTTGAAAGCCTCATGAAGGAGAAATCAAAGGAAATTATAAAAAAGTAAAAATTCTTCAATGTCAGCTACCCAAAATTCTTGTTTAAATAGAGCACTTTGCAATTTTGGTTTAAAAATTTTGGCCAGTAATTCAGGTAAGCAAAATATTTAAAAAAAATGAGAACTGGGCTTTTTCCAGATTGCAGGAGGGTGATACTGGTCACCCTGAGGGAGAAACCAGTAAAGCTTAGGAGATGTATCCAGTGCTGAGTCAGGAATGGATGAAGCCAGCAGAACTTCAAAGCAGGGAATTTTGAGTATGAAGAACAAGAAGGCAGAAAAACAGGATCTCAACTACCAACCCCCCCAAAAAATACCACAAAAAACCCAAATAAAACAAAAAAAAACCCAAACAAACAAAAAATTATGGGTGGAAGCAAGACAAAAGACCTTGAAATGCAATGAGAAACCTTTGACATTTTTCCTATTTCCATGAAAGTTCTGCTAACAGCTGAGGACCAGAGGCTGAAAGCAGCAGGTACAAACTGAAATCTAACCACCATGGGTGCTCTTTATCAGAAAGGCTTTGTTCCATTTCTCATTTGTGGCCTTCTGGCATGAAAAGCCATCCCAGCATTGCCTTCCTAATGCAGAATCTGTGCTGAGAGGAGTTTGGGCCACAAGTCTGGCTTGCATCAGTTTATTCCATATGTTGACGGGTTGCCATGTGCCCTGAGGCTTTTTTCTCCCATCTATTCTTTTCTCCCTCAGTTGAAGAATTCTTTTTTTCTTCTCCTTCTATATGAGAAATCCCTGTGCTCACCAAAATGAATACCGTGTCAGGGAAATGAAGAAAATGGGTGGCAAATTTGTGAAGATATTTCTAATTCTTGTGTAGCATTAGGATCTTTTCTGCAGTGAAACTATTCTGTCATTATTTCTGCATCCCATCTTATTTCTGCATCCCATCTGATCAATTATTCACCTGATAAAATCTTTACAATGTTTGTATATTTGTCTTATAGCAGTAGCTTGCTCAGGACAGACCTCTTGGTGTGTGGCGGATAACTACATTGTTGACTTTTAATTGTGTGCCTCAGTAGATTTTAGACTACTTAATTCCAGTGGGATGGATGAAAGTGGAAGAACACAACAGGGGTGGAGGCATGAGAGGACATTGGTGAAAATGTAGGGGAAAAAACCTGCACATTTTGATTTTAAAATGGTGACAGATTTTGTGCCAAGTGGCAAGGAGGCAAACACAGAAACCAGAGCAGCTGCTGAGACTGTAAACCAAAGAATTTCTGGAGAAGAAACTGATTATTCCACTCAGCAGGATTATCTGGATATTTTGTCAGGGGGTAAATTTGACAACACAGCTGATACCCATGAAGGGATATGTTCTCTTTTCTCACAACACTTAGCTCATCCCTGGGAATTCATGTCTGAGCAAAGTCTCTTCCAACAGAAAATTGAAGCATCCTTTAAAGAGTCACAGATATATTAGAGCTGTAAGATTTTTTATCAACAAAAGTCTTTATTTACTGGTTGAATTGTAAGCCATTTGGATGGCTTGACAATGGCAATTTTTTCTTTGCAATTCAGTTAAAACTGAAACCCCCCATGTGATACACGAATATTTATTTCTTTGGCAAGCAAAGGATGCTTTCATTGCTGACTCTGTTCATTTTCAAAAATTAACACTTTAGAAAGAAGACAAGAAATATTATTCTCACTGAGAAAGATAAAGAATGACTTGTCTTAATATTCTGATCTCTGTATAATTCATAGCCTAAAATGTAGTTGATCCTAAATCATATAAACTACTGCTGTTAGCACATGAAAAAAATGACTCAGAAATGTTTATTATTTTATAAGCAAAATAATCAGCGGCACAATAGTCATGAGAACACTTGAATGTACATGGATGCAGAACAAATTTTTCTTCTTCCTCAAAACTAAGTCAGAAATAAGGAGATTAAATATAAAATTACTGCCAAAATGTCGGTGTAGCTACTCTTGACTTGGACTCTGTTCCCAAATCGCTGCCTGTGGGTCCTACATGGCCTCAGCAAAGGTAATTGACACCAAATTATTTAATATAACATTTAGTTGACTTTTAGGTTTTTTAGTAACTGTTCTTGCACACCTGGATTTCTTTTCCTGTTTCTTTTCTTTTTTTTTTTCCATTTTGTCTCTGAAGCCTTGTATTATTTTAGATTAGACCAGAATGAATGATGCTTGTTTACCATATAAACTCACATCCTTTGCTTGCAAAATCAGTAATTTTCCAACCCAAGAGCAATTTACACAAAGTTTTGCAGTTTTATTGGTCTCCAATGGCAGGATATAATTTCAGAAACAGAGAAGCCCTCAAGAAAACATGGATTTTCATATGCCTCACTCTCTAGGACTAAGTAGTCAGTTGGGGAAGGAGGAAGGAAAGGAGGAAGTAAGCAGTTGAGATTAATCCAAGTAGATGATTTTGCCAAAACTACCCATGAGACAGCAGAGACTTTTTCTTGAGAGATGAATCAATCTTTGTGATATTTCAACAACTTTCTTTCTTTTTGCAAAGGAAATGCTTTTCAAATTTTAGAGTACTTGATAGTCCTGACAATAATGCGTCCCAATTCCTAAAAAGTAGGCAATGGACAGGGAAAAATCAGTGCATCACTTTTCAAGCAAGAGTTTCAGGGCTATTAATTAAAAAAAAATTGAGGTAAACTCGAAATTTGAAGAAACAGAGTATCCCCTTTCTTTGGAGTATGTCTGGGACAATATTGGGAGCATTGCACAAAGGAAGGTAATTTGTTAAGGGGAGAAAGTTGAAACAAGAATGAGCAATGTCGTTGTCTGCACTGAAAGGGAATATTTGGCTCTGTTAAGGGTTTAGTGCTAATAACTGGGAATTGGATGAATCTGAGAGGAGAGGAAAAATTCCAGTACTGTGTATTTTGTGATAGCAGCAGCAGAAGCAGCAGAGTGGAAAAGCTTGGCCCTCTTCAGAGATGTTGGAAAGAGGGGAAAAAAGTGGTAGAGAAGCCGTGCTGAGAGTCATCACCAGGAGACAGCAAAAAACTCTGTGAGCAGTAAGATTCCATCACCTACAGTCATGTAAGCAGCAGGGGGCTGACAAAAAATATGGGAACTTTGACTGCTACAGGATGAAGAAGTGGGAAAACATCAGGACTTGTGATACAAGGATGTACCAAGGGGAAAATAAACATGATTCAGGAATAAGGCTGCTTGAGAGTGTTTTGACAGGATCATTTTAAAGCTCATGCTTCTAATGGAAGTTTTCTGTATGGACAAACTATCATCAGAAAAGTATCCTTTTGGCCAAAATTAGAGCAACCCCAGAGACCAATCCCAAAATATCTGCATGATTCCATAGGAAATGCTGACCGGAAACGTGTGAGGATAATAGACCAGGAAAACTGTGAGGTATTAACTTTTCCACACATGTGAGCCTCAAGTTTATTGTGTAAACCTGAAAAAAATTATGTGCCCAGTGAGTAGTTCTGAAAGTACAAAATCACTGAAGATAAGAGTACTTCTGTCTTGTTGCCTTCCTATTTGGGGCTTCAGAGTGAGAAGAGCTTACAACTTTTCTGTGGTTATCGTTTCATTTTTATAGGTTTCTTCACAGAGATTTGTGTAGTACTATTAGAGTTTTCAGGCTTTGTGTTTCTTATTTACCCTACTAAAGAAATCAATTCTTAAACATCTTATTTTTAATCACTAAGTAAATGTGCAACTGAACCTGAGATAAAACTGCTGTCATGGCAGAAATACCTGTAAGCACCCTGGAAAAAACAACCCAGAAACCACAAAGAGATGTAAAACATGTTTATTTAATTTAGTATTTGGAATTAACATTTAGTAATTTTAGGGTTTTTAAACCATCTGTCTTGACCCAGTTTAAAACTTCAAAAGTCCAGAGTGCTAAGAATGACAGTTGAAACACAAAGAATTTTAAAAGGGTTTTTGTTTTTTTAACTTCATAGTATGCTATACTATCTCTCTATTAGTATATTTGTTTTACCTGTGTATAGATGCTGGGGGAAGTTATTATTTTAAAAGGTGTATTTTTCCGCCCAAAAAACCTCAAGACTCCACTTCAGTCTCACTGACCAAATTTAATGGAAATAACTGAAAGGTGGAGGATAATTCTGTAAATGGTTTCACCTCCCTGTTCTCATGACCACAGCAGAGTTCGTTCTTACAGAGCTAAAGAGAAAAAGGAGGAAAGACAGAAGCTGGTGTCAGTAGATGGATATTGTTGAAGTTCAGTTATATGAAGCCAAGATGAAGATTAGCTTTGTCCAAAAATAGATTGATAGGCCTTAAATGTTACACAAGTAACTTATTATTAACTTAGCTTCAGCACGGTAGGTGTTAACCATTAGAAAGAAATTCCCCAAATTTATCAGGATTGAGAAAATTAAGCTCTTGATGTACTTTTATCACATTAAGTATACAAGTTTACAGTCTGTTCCAAAGATTGGATGGATGTTCCACTCTAACTCATGGATTAGTAAGCAACATGGACATTATTGGGGGGGAAAAAAGGAGTTAGCTGTGGTGCTTGCTCCCTTGAATATACAATGTTGTATTATATTGTTTCTATTCCAGCCAAACCCAGCTTGCAATAGATAATTGTTGATATAATGGCAGAGCTGAGGCAAAATGTAGCACAGCAATACTCTGAGGCCATAGGTTTAATTCTTCCCCTTGCTCCTTCCAAACAGCACATGAACATCAAGCCCTTGGTATCACATGGGGTACCTGAGCTCATTTGTTTCCAGTTCTCTGGGGACATAGTTACACTGCAGGCACTGCTGACATTTAAATATCAGCCAGATGTGGTTGTGATTTTATTTCTGACTCCACCAGCCAAACTGTGTGAGCCACCTCCTGCTGATGGCGTTCATGCAACTTGCTGGAAGAACCTTTCAGGCAAATATTGTCAGCTTGTTATGATCTTCTTCCTACCTCTCCCTAGTGATTCAATTTAAATGCATCTTGCTGTATAAAGGAAATCAAAGTTGCTAACTCTAATTAATTCCAGGCAAAAATTCAGCTGTAAACTGCAATCAGCTTAGATATACCAAAGGAAGAATTCATTCTCTTGTCTTGCAAATAGCAAAGACTTGAAATGGTGCCTGTACCCATTTATTTTGAGGTTTTTCCACACAATGTTCAGAATACCCAGTCTCAGGATATCTTGTCATGACCTGTGACACCTCTGCCTTTTCTGTGTATAACTTGACACAAGGCCTGTGTGACAGTTCTGCCACTGAAATTCTCAACCAAAATATCAAAGCAGAAAGACAAGGAGCTAGAGGAGAGGGTCTAGCAGATAGACACAAAAACGATGAGGGAGCACGTCTCCTTTGAGGAGAGACTGAGGGAGCTGGGCCCATTTAGGCCAGAGAAGGGAAGACTGAGAGGGGATCTAAAACTATATCTTAAATAAATCCCAAAAAATATATCTTAAAGGCAGTGCCAAGAGGATTCTGATCAGTGACAGGATGAGGAGCAAGGGCCATAAATAAAAACACAAGTTCCACCCCAAAGTGAGGAAGAACTTCTTCACTCTGAGGGTGGCAGAGTACTGGAACAGATGCCCAGGGAGGTCATGGAGTCTCCCCCTCTGGAGACATTCAAACCCCACCTGGATGCGCTCCTGGGCCATCAATTCCAGATGACCCTGCCTTGGGAGGCCTCCAGAGATCACTTCCAACCCTGTGTTCTGTGATATTGCATTCCCACTTAGCAGGGCCAGAAGAAATAGTATTTTGTACTCAGTGAGAGTCAAGTTTAAAACAGCTACAAGGCTGTATTTAAAAATGTAGAACTGTTCAAACAGTTAATATAAATCTTATGTCTTTGGTTTGTGCTGTATACACAATACTTTTAACACCTTAATGACATGATTACTCTCTATTTGATTCTTCAACATTATTCATAATTCAAGTTACAGAGGAAAGATGGATACTTTCAATCCCTTTTCCAGTTTATCTCCGTGACAGACACACCAAATGTTAGAAAGCAAGTACTAATCCATTTCTTTAAGGTAAAAGATGTGCTTTCTGGGGCTCTCCTCCAGTGATTCTTCTAGATCCATACCCTTGTCTCCTTTCCTGCCAAGCTGATCCTGGCATTTTGTTGATTTTTAAATTTTTTCCCTCTCTTTTCCTTTTCCACTTTCCTAGCCAACCAAGAGCAGAGCATTTGAGGATAATAAAGAATGCTGTACTTATTTGAAGAAATGTCCCAATGCCCTTTTTGAAGCTTCTTGCTCTGTTTGGGGCTCCCTAAAATGAAATGAACCATGCTGAGCCTTCCAGAGCTGCCCCTGGGCCTGGTGCTGCTGCCGTGCTGAAGCCCAGCTCAGTGAAAGTCACCCCTTTACCTGTCAGAAAATCTCTTTTTACCTCCTCCACTGCCTGGATATCTTCAGTTTTGGTACTACAAAACACCCCCTGAAGTGCTGAACAACATGCTAACCCCAGCAAGATTGATATCAGAATGTCAAATAGCTAATGCAGGGCTGGGGTTTTACTCCTGCTTGGAAATGAATAGAATTTGGACATCAGATAAATGAGAAAGGGAAATCTCATCACTTTCTCCAGCGATCCTAAGTGGATTCACACCACATGTCAGGCTTTGAACAAAGTGGTTCTTCATCAATTTCCAGTTTTAAATTATCACACTGATGCAAGCTCTCAAAGGCTTTTATTTTTCAATGTGAGATAAGCAGTCTTTTGCAAACTAGGCCAGTTCTCTTTATATGGAAAAAAATTCCAAATTTTACTGTGATTTTGATTTTATAAAATTCTAATTTCACTGTGGTATGATTTAGACAAATTTCATTCTTAGATTGTATATAGCTTAAAAATGTGACGAACAGGATGTCTTTGAGTCTTCTTATATTAATGAACTTATTCTCCATGCTGAGCAAATGAAAATATAATTTTATAGAGTGACCAATAACTCCTGCCTGCACTGGGCATGTCAAAACCTCTGTATCCCCACCTCACAGCACTGAGGTAACAGGAATTGTTACATTCTTCCTCTCCTGCTGCAGACAAATGAGAATGAGAACATGCTCCTGAAAAATGAACATTTCCTCTATTTAATATCTGTTTTTTACTTTTTAATGAGTGATCAGTGAAAGAGAATTGAAAAGCTTCAGTCTTAATGAATCATATGTATTTTTCTATATTGAAGAACTTCCTGAAGTGGGAGTTTCTAGGCAGAGAGAAGAAAAACAGTACCTTTGAATACCTTAATCATCAAGACCCAACAAAAACCATCTTGGACCTTTCTGCTGTCTGAGAGAGAGGGGATCTCTGGCCAAATGAGTCCTCTCCTGTACCTACCACCATATGGAAATGCTTTTAAGAAACTGTTCCTTGAGGGTTTGGAAAGCAGAGGAAATGATTTTCATGATTGTTTTAGGACTTCATAAGGATGGAGATAAATTCTTTGCCTCACCCACAACTGACAGCTAGTGCAAGAGCCCATGCCGACAGGAAATTCAAATTTTCTGCTGGATATCAACGTCATCCCTACTTAACTTTGGAAAGTGGGGTTAAAGGACGAGCTGTGGTTACAGTCTATGGAAACTAAGAGCATTGTTGTCTGAGATGCTGTTGTAAAGAGCTGAGGTTTTCTAGGCACACAGCCAGCATTTCTTCCCCCTTATTTAACAAACTGGACTCCAGAGATGTTAATAATTTCAAGTGGCAGATTACAGTATGCAGTGGTGGTGAGGCTATTAGGTGGGTTTATTTTATGTAGTTGGAGAGGTTCATCTTTTCTTCCTAACATTTTTCAGGCCCAGATTTGAATTCCCAGGGTTTTAATCCAAAAGGGACTGTTACATCAATTTGAGGGAACTTCTGTTTTCCATAGGCTGTTACACTTCGCACAGTTAACAGTGTGTTGAGTCTAGAAACGTGTTGGCATAACACTCAATTTATAGAAAGGTATAAACTTAAAGCTATTGCACCCTGTCCCTCAGGGGTGTGTTCTAGTTGCTTATGTGATGTGCTTTTGAATAAGCTAATCAAGCTGTTATTTGTTTTAACTGAAATTGGTTTAATTGCCAGCTGTTTTCTCTCTCAAGCCTTTGTTAATTGATTTAAATATTCCTTAATCTTAAATTTCTTTACCCAAGTCCTTTTAAGTTTTAAGAGAGATAAACAAGCTGACATCTTTCAGTATCTTGCTGTATGACTTAGCCAACTGCTCTCAAGTAGTTTTGTAAATCTGTTTTTATCTAAAGATTTCAACATGTTTTAAAACTCTTTGTTATTCTTCAAAGGATTTTATCAAAAATCCAGATCCACTACAATGATGTTATCAGCCATGGTCACATTTAAATTGAAGTTGGATAGATAGTTGCCTAGAAATTATCCTAAAAAATTCCTAATTAAACAATTGGCTATCTGCTGACCTTTTTCATATTTGAGAAGCAGAGAAGTCTGAGTCCATAAATACATGCTTTGTAGAACAAAGCTAAAAATTGCATGAAAGTATAATTTTAACATATCAGTTACTCTTATTGTCTAAACTTGTTACCTTATTACAGATGACATTGTGAATGTTGTGCACCACCTGTCTTTCATAGGATTATATTCCTTAAAACTTGGCTTTTGAATCCCTACTACATTTTTCATTATTTTTTCTTAGATTGATTTGCCTCCCTTACCATTATATGTATTTTCTTGTGAACTTTTGTAAAAATATACCTGGTTTTGCAATTTTTTAGAAGTAATAGCAAGCCAGAGATCTCTTCAAAACTTCTTGAGTCATGAGCAAGTTATCATCACTCCTGAGGTTAAACTTTTTTTAATGACTAATTCTCTAATGGATATTGTCTAATGACACTGTTCTCCCTTGCTAATGGACTGGAAAGTACCTCATTGCCTTCAAAGGATGTGATTATGTCATCCTAACTCTGTCTAAATAGAGAACTGTAATATCTGTTAAATGTCTGTGCCCTCGTGCTTATTGGAACTAAAGAGATGTGTAAGATGGAGCTGATCTGCCAGTTTTGAGCTAATTCTGCACTTTACCAATTTTCAGGTGCCTCCTAGTCTAGGATTGCCATTAATGAGTCATTTTACAAGATCTGCTTGACCTGCACAGCAGCTGCTTATTTTAAGGATGTATTTCTCCCATCACCTTTCTACATCTTATAGCCAAACTCTCCATGGCAGAATTACAGACACGTCCTTTTCAGACAGGTTCTTTAGCCAAAGCATTTTCAGTGCATTGTGCAGAAGAAGCACATTCTTAGAAGTTTTCTTTGGAAGAGTGAAGTAACTTCTCCAGTGAGTTTTCTGCATTCCCTCAGCACCACATCCCTGCTCTCAGGCTGTGCATTCTCAGCCACGTAGGCAAAGAAGCCAC
>VWYI01045822.1:0-11130 GCA_013399455.1 Anthoscopus minutus
ACTGACTATTTTACAGCAAATTTTTTGATGCTAATTCTATCAGATTTGCCTACAACTGCTTTATTATTACAGGTCACTAAAGCAGAGTGAAGCACTTGTTCATGAAAAGATACATTTCTCAAAACAAAGTTTTTAGACCCAAGAATAAATTAAAGTATTTTTAATAAATAGCTCTGAAATACAATGTGCTCTAGTAATATGTCCTTTAAAATATAAGATACTGAAAAAAGTTCTCTGCAGAAATTATAGTTTGCCATGCTCCAGTATTTCTAAATTGATAGAGAAGCTTTCTGTATTAAAATAAATACATAAATGTTAATATATTTTAGCATCATTAAAATTTCTCCAATCTCTCCTTCAAAGGGTGGATTCTTTGTGTTTGCTTTAGTATAGTTAAAGTTAATCAACATAAATAGTGGCAAAGCTTAGCTCAGTTAAGATAAAAACATTTATTGGGAAAAAGGTATTTCCAGATCACTGTTACTTTGGGGATATTATAGCTATTTTTTTTGAATATTTGTAAAAAAAGCTGTTTATCTGCCCCTTAAGGTACTTCATAGAATACTAATGGTTTATTAATGTATATAAATAAATCCAACATTTCTTAAAATAAACCAGCCTGTTAGCAGCCTAGCTCTTGCTTCTTCTTCCACAGGACCTTTTTAACACTATTCATAATCCTGAGGGGTCTTCCAGAAGGTCAAGTAATCCACTTTTCTAGATAGTTATCATCTCATTATCATTAGCTTGTAATTAACTGTCCCTATCCTGTATATGATCTGTCCTGTGACTGGAAGGGAGGGTGGAGCCCTCTTTGTCTCCTGTACCCCAGGGGCAGCAGTGCCTGTCCCCAGCAGGCTGACAGATGACACCATCTGAAGGACAAACCACAGATTGGTTGTTGGGGCTTTTTTGGGTGTGATGAGGAAGCAGGAGTTTATGTTTTTTTATTTGTGGGTTTCTGTTTGTTGAAGATGGGTTTTATATTAAGCACTATTGCATAGACCAGAGTGCAAAAAAAAATGACCACTTTCCAACATGGAAATCCTGTCCTGCTCGTTGAGTGCCTGTTTGAAGTGGAAAGACTGGCAGATTGAATTATGTAAACAAGGATTATAAATCTTTGACATGAGTTGCTCATACCCATTTCCCAGAAGTCATTTACCATAAGTCCATACTTGAGTGATTGTCTCTGTTAGATTTTTGAGAGTTTTTGAATAAGCTTCCCAGATGTTACTAAAATACACTATCACCTGCAGTTTTTTCTTTGTTTGTGCTAAGGTACCAACTTCTATGGACATATTTTTTCACCTTCCACTAAAAATAATAATAATAATAATAATAATAATAATAATAATAATAATAATANAAATAATAATAATAATAATAATAATAATAATAATAATAATAATAATAATAATAGTAATAGAGTAGTTTAGTGACAGTTGAGGTTTAAAGGGCTGAATTATAGCAGGGGAGGCTACCAGTTACTTTCACACAGACAGTAGATACAAATGCATTCACCATGACTTTCATTCTGAGCCATAAATTAAATTTTAGAAAGGAACATTGTAATCTAAATGCTGAAATTATGTTAGAAGTGAGAAATCAAAGAAGTAGTGTCTAATCTTTTCCTTCATGACATGCTAATCAGTGACTTTTATTAGACTCTTAACAGCAAAACTTACAAGTGTTAAATATCAGAAATTCTTGTGTTGGAAAGTGCTGCACTGGCGGAACAGAGATGGCTCTAACCTAACTCACATTTAATCAGTACATTTCTCTGCTTAATAGCTTTTTCTCCTACTGTTAGCTTTGTGGTGATGAAAAACACATTTTGGTTTTGTGTCAGTACTGGAAATTGTCTTGCAATCATAAAATCTTTTGCCACTCTGTGCTGTGCAAGTGATTGAACAAAAAATTCAGTCTGTCAAGCAACAGTCAATAGCCATTGTGGCAGCTGATTTTGTGCTGATCAAGGCTTCTGGAGTGAAAGCTTGTATTGTCCTGGAAATGCTGATGTCCTCAACTGCCCAGCAAAGTTAAAGACGAATAAAGTGAAATGTAAGATAAAATCCATTATACAGTGATGTTTATTAAGTTATATGATGGTGTTATTTATGTAACTTTACATATTTATTTATGTAAATCATGAGGGGTATAGAATATAACAGTTAATATTAAGGTATATATGCTGCATTCTCACTTTACCATCATTAAATCCCTTACATAGGATTTCTATAGATGAAATTTGTAACTTAATCATTCACTGTGTTAGGGTATTATCAATTGATTTCTGGGAGTTACCTTGTGAGACAGCAGTGCTATGGTATTGGAAATGCTGTTGGTATAAATTACTGCAGAATAAAAGAGCTGCTTTATTAACAGCTTCAAATGAAAGCTATTTACTTCTAAGGGATAAGTCAGCTTTTTAACTGGAGAAAACCTTGCAGGATTATTTTAGGGAAGCTGAGTTCTGTTATCATCAAACCTAGCACTGCTGACATGCTTACCTTTTCTTCTGTGTTCCATTGAAATGTAAAGCCTCTGAGATGGCAAAGCAACAAACAACCATTTTAAAAGAAATCTTTAGAGCTAGAAAATAAGCATTGGCTTTTTTTTGTCTCTACTTTGTTGCTTTAAGCACTTTCACCTACCCAGCATAAACCAACTCAAAACCCATGGTGGCTGACCATAACATCTAATCTAAGAAGTCATTTGTGATGTCCACAAGTCTGTGGCTGATACTTCTTAAAGAAAAATAACTCAATTGATTTGGAAGGAGTTTCTACAGATTCATTTATGACAGGCAGCTTGACCAGCTCATTGCAAAGCTGGAGCTGGTAAATAGAACTGGAAAGATACAGGACACCTGGCAAAGAAACAATGGCCATTTCTTTTGCTGCAGCAGGCAACTTAGATATCAGGGATGAAGAAAAAACATCATTCAGTCTTTACTGTGGATAAAATGTAATATGAATTTCCTTGGAAAATGATCCTTAGCTGAATCAATGGCAAGAAGAAACAATCCAGGTAACAAAGCAGGTGGACTTCTCAATCTTATTTTTGAAAGTAAAACAAAACAACAATAAAAGAACCCTTCTACAAATATAACCATGTTGAAAAAATGAACGAGTTTAGGATATTTCTGAGTGCCTTCTTTCCTAGCTATTTGTTTTGTACTTTTGTTTGTTGTTTACTTTTGGCAATGCTTCGTGTATATATCTACAGGGAAAAACACTCCTGCTGTGGACTCTTCATATGTTCTTGCATATTCTCAGTGAGAATAGGAGAGGTAATTTTTTAATAATTTTACCTAGTTTTATGCTTCCAGTTTAAGATTGCAAAAAATGTGCAAACAAACAAAAACATTGGTGCTGTGCCGCAGAAAATGGTTGCAAAGAAACAATACATTCATGGGCAAAATCAAGGCAAGGAGTGGCAAGCAGAATGTGTGAGGAATGTCACACAAGCCCTTCTGAGTGTGCTCCCCAGAAACAGGTGGTGGAGGCCTGAGGGTGCAGAGTGTGGCTCTGGGGCTGGGCTGGGCTGGGCTGGAGGGACATTTGGAGGGACATGGTCACCACTGGTCCACTCCTGCTCTGCTGCTGAATTAAGGATAAGAATTTAACAGACTTTTGATTGGAATTAATTGGTGTACTCTGAGGAAGTAAGTGGAAGAGATGGAAAGAAGAGAATAAGGGAGGAATTCTTACACTGAATTGTAGAACCTGCTTGGCTGGTTTTTATGATCTGCCTGGGTTTGTTCCTAGAGTTCAGTTCGGTGTTCCTGATAAGGGTGGTGGGATAGAGGTGAGCTCAGACTAGTTGCCTATGCATACAATAAACATATTACATGACTGAATTTTTAGAATGGAATTTTGTTTTGCTTAATGTAGAAATTCTACAATTAAGTTTAAACTACAAATTTTGAAAAACAAGGTTATGTTACTTATGTCTTGTTACGTTCCAGTATGAACAAAATGGAATTCAAGTAATGATCTTACCTTTTATTAATTTTGTTTATCATAATTTTCCATATCTGTGTTTGGATCAAAATTAAAGTTGAAAACTAAGTCCTTTTATGTATAATTTGCCACTTATGGATAAGTGTGTTTCGCTCACCTAATCGAAGTTGTGCTTCAGTATGTTTGAGGATGGTGTCTTGAGAATACCAAGTGGTTTGTTTCCATAAAACTTCAAGTGAATTCAGATTGCCAGGCACCATTATCATTTTACAGTGACTAAGACACATATATTTCTATTTTATGTAAATGAAACAAGCAGCGTTGCCCTGCATATGTGGGGTTCTCTAGAGATCACAATTCCACTGCCTATAATGAAAAGTTTGCATAGATGGCTTTTTAAATAGGTATTGCTGCTTCTTCAAAGTGTTAAGACAGTAAGGAACAGTATGTCTTGGATTTCCATAAATAGGATAAGAGCACATTGAAGTTGTACCTTCAAACACTACCTCCAGAGCAATGCATCTGACAACTTGTATAAGTTCCACAGTCATTTAAAAACACAAACCAGAAAAAAAAAACAAGGAAAATGAAACATTTGTATAATCTAATTAAAGCTTTATTTCTTTTTCTATTTAAAAAATGGGTTCTTATTCCAAGAGAACAATGGAAAAAGCTGGAGCCTCCTACCTGAAAGTTCACAATAGGATTTTTATTTGTCTTGAAGTCCAGCCAACAGTATAAGCATATTACTTTTCATTCTACTTACTGATTATATTAAAACACTTAGAGACATAAAAATATGTATATTTTAAAATATTGGCCTAGAATATCAATCACAGACATGACTATATAATAAAAAAGGAAAGTCATAAATCAGCTCTGTTGCATGTCTTGTCAGAATTTAGGACAAAATCTGTTGCAGGAAGCTGGAAGACATTCATGGTTGTTATTTTGGAGCAGTAGTATTTTGCCAGAAGGGAAAATGTTTTGCCTCAAATCAGTGTCAAATTTTGTAGCTGAATCCAAAACTTTCTTATGACCAAAGCTTTTGCTTTTCTCACTTAGTTTCCTGAACTTGGAATTCGGTAGAAAATATAATAAGGATACAAATTCCTCATAAAAATTTAAAAATTAATTCTAGAACCACACCACTGACTTTCATGAAATTACCTAGTAGATCCTAATGTCCCATGAGCCAAGCAGAAAAATACTAAGAATAACTATATTAAAGCTGTACATGAAGTTGTTTGTGTATATATCATATATAAAAATATGTGATTGATTTTATAAACAACAGATGTATTATTAAATGTGTAAGAATATTTGACAATAAGACATGCTTAGAGATTGAATTAAGTACAGTCTCTCAATAAAAAACCAAATAATGCAAGGATGATTGTATAATAGTAAATGGCAAGATACAGGAAGCAACTGTGGAGAGGTTGAAGGCATTGTAAGAGTTTGAATTTACTTCTGGGTTGCATAAAATTGGCAATGCCAAGTCAGAAAACACTACTTACATCTATTTCAGTACCTCAGTTTTGATTCCAGTCTGGGGCAAATAGAGAAGAAGCAAGGGGCAAACATATTATTATATTTTTTCGGTTGTACTCATATGTGTTGTTAGTCAGCTATTACCACCTTGACTCATTCCTTAAAGATTTTTTTTTCTCCTGTGAACTGGGAGAAATGCTTTGAGCTTTGAGCATATGCTAGCTGAGACAATCATTTGCCTGCATGCACAGAGGTCAACTATGAGCAAATTGATAGCATATTTCCTCTTTTGAAATCCTATCTGATAATTTCAGTCTTTTGATTCCATTTGTGTTTTATGAGAAGAACTAAACACTCATTCCTTATTCACTTTCTTCTTGGAATCCATGATTTCACAGACTTGTGTTGCATGCCTGAGATTTAAAGGTCAGATCTTGTCCAGAAGTGTTTGTATATCTTTGCGAATTCTTCCTGCTCTTCTTTGCTTCTTTTCAAATCTTATTATCCTTTTGGGATATGAGGACCATAAGTAATTTATAATCTCTTCCTTCTCTTATAATTTTTATATGTTTTGGTTTTATTTTTCACTCTTCACCCTTTTTACTCTTTCCTCTTTTGATAATACTTCCATAGAACTCTTCATTACAATTGCAAATTTTTGACTAAGTAGTAAAGTTAACAACTGGTATTTACTGACTACCAGTCATAACTCTGTTTTGCTGTTTCCATGGAAAAATCAGGAATGCTTACTTCAATGTGCACAATTACAATGTGTTCAGTATTGGTTTATCCATTGTAGTACCAAGTGTTATTCATGTTATTCTTCTTTCTTCACCTTTTGACACTCTTCCCAAAACTCTGCTCATTTAATAGAAAAAATGTTCATTTAAGGTTGGGACATGTATTCAGTGTTTTAACTCTGACATTGACACATTTTTGCCACAGAACATGGTGTCTCTTATACCCATTCCTAGAAAACAGTTGCCTACAAAATCTTAATCCTCACCATTTGCTACCCTTATAGGTATAAAATTGTACAGTAAAATAGCAGAAGGATAGTAAGAAATTCTCCTTCGTGTAAAGGAAGCAGAAAGCAGCTATGACCAAGGTGGCAGTCCCTCTAATCTCACATTTTCTCTCTGGGGCTGTTGAAGACAGTATGTTTCAGAGTGCTGTAGCAGACATATTTGCAACAACCCATTTGGAGAGTGTATTTCTTTTTGTATTTATCAGACTTTACAGCTTGAAACAAGAACCTTAAATCCTTCATCCTTTAGGTAATTTCCATCTCTCTTCAGGGCACAAGGTAGTCTTTAGCTGACAAGGGCACAAAGCTACATTTTAAGGAGGCAGGTTCCTCCATCATTTTCCACACCAGTACATTGCATCTCTCTCTGATGTATGGGGCCCTGGCCCATGCCAGAGACAGAGTGCTGAGCTAATCACGAGGCTGCTCCAGGACAGCACATCCTATGAGGTAACAGATGATCCACAACTAGTACAGAATTTCCTGTCAATAGTACATAATTCCAACTGAAAAAAAAATAGTAATGCATGTCAAAAAAGTCAATTGACTGTACTTGTAAGTCATAATATACCTTATCCGTTTGTAAATATACGTGCTGGTATGAAATTCAGTATATACAATATTGGATTTTATAACCTTGATTAAAATTGTGCAAGTATTCACAATTTTGTTTTTCTTCTGGAAGGGAAGGTTATGGTTTCTTTAATTTTTTAAAAAAGTGGTTCTTTATGAAATAAGCAATTTACATTACTTTTATAAATATTTTTCTTGTCTCTGTGGAATGGAGAAGACAATTGCAGATTGCTGTTACCGTTTCTTTAATTTAAAAGTGCTGTCCTGATAAGTGACAATAACAACTGTTCTTTGTCTAAAAAATACTTTCAACAACCAAACAAAAATTGGGACACTTTGATTTCCTGCTCCATTGTGCGTAAATCTCTGTTCTGTGTTCAGTAAATCAATTGGCAACTGAAAATGGGAACAATGATATCTTTCTAACTCACAGAGGTGGTGTGATAGACTAAAATCTCTAATCACATTAAGTGATCATCTGATTAAAAATCTTAGATCAGTGATCATCCTAATCCAGCAGTGTTCACAGTTAAAATCCTCAACTGTCCTTAGTTAAGCTGCTTCAAAAAAAGAGACATTGATTCACCAGAAAAAACAAATCTGTATTGGCAGCTTGCATGTTTTACAGGCTGTATTTTGAATAAGATGCAGTGTTCAAAGTGTTCTTGAGTTATCTGTTGACTTAAAATTGTTTTATAGTTTTAATTCTCTTACAGAGTTAAAACCATTAGGTCATTTCCTGTAACTGTCTAGAAGACATATATCAAGATGCTCCTTCAGGAAATACTTTAAATTTTGTCTGACTGGAGGATGGCTTGTGAATTGGCTAGCACATATTTTTCAAACATACTCTAGTTTGGAATGTAAGCCATATAAAGAGAATATGCTGTTTTCCATGGAATGTGTGTCAATTAAAGGAGTTGAGGGAAGATTTTTAAATTCCTTTTTTTTTTCCCTATACAGTGTAGAAGACTTGAAACAGACAAACTGAAAATTTTGCAGGAGGAAAAGGTGGCTCACATGGATACCATAGAATTTCATAAAATTTCCATAATGACCAATGAATAAGAGGGAATATCATGCAGAATACAGTCTCAGCCTTAAATGGCTACATTTAAAACATGACTACATTCAAAACAGCATGAGAAACTTAGGGTTATATTTTTAAGGATTATTTCTTTTTATTATTTTTTAAATGGATTCAGTCTATCAGTTCAGTTTCTCTTACTCTAGCAATAAAAATAACTCATAACTTCCAAACTTGAATACCTTCCATCTGAAAAATATGCAGATAACATGTACCTGAAGAAGTTGTTTTGTTCTTCTTCTATTCAATTATTCAGATGTTTATTGTTCCATATATACACATAAATATATATATTTCAAAATGTAATTTTCCTTAACTCCAAAAAATATCTTCATGTCTCTTGTAGAATAAATTTGAAGATTTTATAATTATGAAAGTTGAAAATAATTAAGAAGACATTTAAGGAAGGTTGGAGCTGTCCAGTTCTGCACTGAACTTGTGGGAGTATTGACCCCTTTTTTAAGTGAAGATTCACAGAAATGTTCAACTTGTTTCTACATAGATTTTCCTCTAATTGCCTCATAACCAATTTAAAATTTTGAAAATTATCCTGAATATTAGATAATAGGGTAATTTGGATCAATATAATTTCCAGATATCATTGCCATATAGACTTAGGTATCCCTGTGAAGGGCAGAACTAGTCTCCACCAAATAAGGTATGTCTTTCTTGATCAAGCTGTTCCTTAACACATCAATGCTCATATAATTCTGTGATTATTTTTTGCTGTTATAAAACCCTATACACTCACTATGTTATTATCTTAATTGTACATTCTTCCATAACATCCTAGCTTTATTTCTGTTTGCTGCTTTTCAGAGTTTTCTGTGATTCCTCCGATGATATAAATCACAGGACTTTGTTTTCCCATACTGGGTGCATAGAAAAATGAACATTCAACTCGAAAAAATGCTCACTGTCTTGCACCAAAAGTATCCTAACTATTAGACTTACTCAAGTCTTTTTAAGCAGCAATGTGCACAGAATATAAAATACTATATAAACTCCTTTGCAGGTGAAGACATACAACCAAATTTTTCATTCACCTGCATGTGTTTAAGGACAGAACGTGTGTGTGTGTGTGTGTGTGTGATATTTCTTGAAAAAAAGTGGTCCCTGATGTGATGTTTCTCACTGCATAAAGCAGCATAAGCAGCACAGCTTGAGTAAGAAATACATCAGATAAAGTAAAACACTGGTGGGTAAGGAATTAAAAATTAAGTTTCGTCATGCTTCTTCAATCCTAATCTTTTTCAGAAGTGCTCATGAGAATGGTGGTGGCTTTTAGCAACTATTTCATCACAGTTTACAGTCAGAAGTGCAGGAATGTTTTTTCATGACAGCATGCTTTTAAAGACGTAAACTTTAATTCATTATTTTCTAAAATTTCTGAACTTCTAGCAAATATAATTCTTCCGTTTCATACCAAGTGAGACATTTTCAGCATTAGCAGGTCAAATCCTTGTTTGTTTTGAAGTCAGTGCTCCTGTGACATATATTTTCCAGCATCATCTAAATTTCTAAAAATTCAGCTCATAGGCCTATGTAGATAAACACTGAAATACTTTCTCTCTCTGATTGCCATTATTGTAAGAAATTACTGAATTTTGAACATCTTTATTGACCTTTTATGCTTTGGGTTCATTTCTCTCAATGTCTTCAACAGACCAATTTATAGATTTGCTAATTTTGCATTTGCATGGTAGTTATGGGAAGCTATGCAGATTGCACTCCTCCTTCTGATTCTTCTTTTATCAGAGCATACCAAATTTTCAAACACTCATGCTATTTTACTCTTTTTATATTTGTTACTGGAACTCTTAGTGTGCTTGGAGACTTTGAAAAGCTTCACATAATTGTACTCATCTGTTTTGAGGCTTCTTATATTTAAGTTCTTTTTCAAGGATTTTCTAGGAACTATGAGCTCTTCTCTTATGATTCTTCATGATCATTGTGCTTTCCAGTTTGCCATCTTGAATGAATATATACTGCAATTACATAAGTTTGTGAGTGGATATACAAATTTGTGTTTGCATATGAACATGTATGTTGGTGTATGCATATGAACAAATATGTATACACACTCACATTTGTATGCATAGCATATATAGAACATGCACATATAGGTGTTCATAATGGTATATTTAGGCATATAAGGAGACACACAGGCCCTAGCTACCAGAGTAGCTAGCTCTATTGAACTATGACAAAACATGATTTTCCTTTGGTGCTCTTTCCAAGGATTCCAGCTCTTCATGACACTTTCAGAAGTCTAGTGTACAGTAGTATCTGTGCACCACTGTGACAAAGCACTTTTTGTCTTCTGCAAATTGAAGTTCATTACATGCTGATGTTCTCCCAGCAGGTGGTCGATGTCAATTATTTTTTTGCTTCTGTATAATGAAAGCTGCTACATATTCATTTCAATTCTGTTACAGAGCTCTGAAGTTCTGACAAGCTGTGAGCAGTTCTTCAATCAGGTAAACTTATGAACAGCTTCCTACTAGTTGGAATCATCTTGTCCTGACTAACCTGGATTTCTCACAACTTGTCTCTATGTTTGCCTCATACACAGTTGAGGTCATCCTTTTCCTTTCTCAATTTTTAGAGCTTGTTGCAGAAGACAGGCATCCAAACCTCACTGGCTCCCTTGCAACAGCTGTTTGCAAATATTGGACAAGGTGATTTTATTTTAACAGGTGCATGCACAAGATAATTTACATTGATCTGAGACTTGGACTGTGGCCACATGAGAAACTTACCTTGCCCTTGTCCAAGCTAGCATGAAGTCTCTAGTCAGATCAAGCTGAGTCTTGTTCCTCTGGAAATAGCAGCCCTTCTCTCAAGACTACATGCCACTATCAGTCACATGGACAAAAAACAACCTAGTCCTGAATCCTGAATAAAATGCTTCTTGACTATAAACTATTCAGATGAAAAAGGAAAAAAAAAAACAAAACCCCAAACAAACAAACAAAAAA
>VWYI01045865.1:0-28125 GCA_013399455.1 Anthoscopus minutus
TTTCGAATTTTTATGCCCAGTTACTAGTGAAAAGGAAACAATTAGCAGTCCTTTAACTTCAAGTAGAGAATGCCAGTGAAAAACTCTTAATCCATCCGGTTTTGCAAACATGTATCTTGTGAAATGTATCTGAAATGTGTCTTGATGCAAATATTTGCATCATTTTTTTCCTTAGTTTTCCTGGAGCTCTCAATTTTAAAGGAAAGTTACAGGCACATGGCTTCTACACTTCAGAGAGGAATGTGAAAATCGACACATATACAAGAACTGATGGATTTGAAGTAGGCAAATTAAAAAAGGCTACAATTTTTCCCAGCATCCAACTTTGTATCTTCTCTAGTCTTCAAAATCTGCGTTTTTTTTCATATGCTGCTCATCTCTACATGGCTGCTGTTGTTGGTGTAGTCTGGCCAAGACTAGAAGCAGCACTGACACAGTATTGTACCAGCTGGCCTCCTGAGACTTCTTCCCTCAGCAGAACCACAGCATTCACAAAGACTTCTTATGAAACTTGCTATTCACAGGGTTTCATTCCAGAATTTTAAATTCCAAAAACTTCAATCAATAGCAATTAGAGAACCCTCTGCATTTCAAGTGTTTTATTTTCAATACTTAAAACTACAAATCTTCTAAGGTTCACCTGGTATGCTTTGATGAGAACTAGTGGTGAAAAGTGATGAGAACTGGCAGTGAGAGGTAGAGGTGAGAACAGTCCCCCATCACTAGGGCGACAACACAAACTGAAATGCTTAATTTGAAACTAGTTTGCTTCAGGAATATCTAAGGATTAAAACAGTATGTATAAATGTAAAAGCTGGAAAATTAGCATAGCTGTTATCTACATTGCTAGCAGCAGAGAGCAGGCAGGCCCAGAGACACACATAGGGCACCCAGATAAACATCTGGCCTTTGGCATATTGCTGATAAACTCTTCTACATCTGTCTTCTGGGAGAACATACAGAAAAAAAGCCATTTTCATTCTCTATTATTTTTAGTAAGTGACTTTGTTTGGGAGCAGGTTTTTGTTCTGTATGAGGTTTGTTGGTTTTTTTCATTTATCAACTGCAGATATTATTTGAATTTGGAGAATGCTTAGGGGAAGGGCAGTTGACAAATTTTAATCAAGAAAGCACTTGCATAACGAACAAAACAATGGAGCAACTGAATGAAGGCAGCACCATCTGGAGAAAAAAGTTGATAGCTATTGAACAGCTAAGGGTCTGTGAAAAAGAGATGTCCCTGGGCTATATAATTAACTTGATATTTTATGTCTTTGTGGTGTGTGGTTTGTGGGTTAGTTCAGAGACCAATGAATCTAATGCAATACTTTCTGAAGACTGGGAGAAAACACATCCAAAGTTTAAAACAAAGCTGGGCTATTTCTTTAATTTCCATTTCCTGGAAGCAAATTTAATTATGTGAATTTCCTGGAAACAGAGTCAGCTGAAATTACTTGCTTGTTTTAAACCTTTCATCATCTGTGTAATTTTACATCTCTCCTGGATTTGCTAGTTTCCCATTATTTGGCAAATGTCACGGCTGTTCTCCATATTTGTCATAGCTCAGTGACCTGTAACAGCAAGTGGAGACCAAAAACTAATAATTAGGCTATACAAATACATTTAGTTCCTCGTTATAAGTCAAGATTACTATTCTTTTTGTCACAAATCAAGTTGTGGTTTTTTTTGCATGTTGATCAGCACAATTATGTCCTGCTCCATGCTTTGCTGAAGCATCTCCATGACATAAGAACTTTGCTTTAATACTTATGGGAGTAAAGGGAAATTGCTGCCACCCAATTATTATTATTATAATGTTTATCTTTTTCATTAGGTTAGAACATATATTTGCAAGAACAAAATGCTATGTGAGAACTATAGTTAGTTTTCATTGAAAATAATCTATTCTTTCCATGAACCCAGCAAGGATTTTTTTATTAAATTGTTAATTGTTGGCTTGCTGAGTATTTTCTCTCTACTATTTCTCTGAAGTGCTTTTGTGAACTGTATGTTAAATAACCCTTTTTTTTCACATCTGGATTTCTTCTGTTGTATTTTTGCTTTTGAAATTTGAAAGGCTGCATTTGTTATACAAATGCATCCCCTATGTTGAAAGACAGTTGAAAAGCACATTCTGTGGCTGTAGTGCTGTTCTAAACAGAATTATAGGTTGGTTTTACGCATATGCTTACTGTGCTGCTTTAATATTTAATTTGATCAGAACTGATTTGAGTAACCTCTTTTAAACATTTTCCTCAGGATTCTGGGAGTGTTACAGACTTTAAGCCACATATAAATCTGGAATAACAGAAGTGGACTGAGGGATTGAGGGAAATAGGAGAATAATAGGTTCTTATAACTACAGTGGGAACTATTTATCCATGTAAAAATGCAGGTGAATCTGCACTAGACAACAAACAACTGCTGTGTGCATGTCTGGGTTTGGCAACAGTAAAAATTGAAAGCTTCGTCTGAGTTTAATGGAGAAGACCTAATTCCCAATTTCTGTGCTGGGTGTGAAATGGTTGTGCTGTGGTAGCATAGATCTGGTGTAAGATAGCAGAGAATAAGCCTCACAGATTTTACCCAGATTCAATCCATTGTTATATGAGAAATATATCTAACATAACTCATGAGAAATAAAATCTCTGAGAAATCCCTAAGGTTGATGAAGGTGACAGTCCTTTAATAGAGAACATGTTTTTATTTCTTTCCTAAGTAAATACAAAGTGATAAGAAAGTTGTTATATATCACGGTAAATCATGATGATGAAGAGTTTGGTTTCAAGTAAAGTCCAGTTTTGCCAGGAACTGTCAAAATATATTATAATGAATACATATATATTCACATATATTCATATGCTTTCCTCTGCACAACCAAATGCGACTGTTTGTGTTTTGGATCCAGACTTCAGCTGTAATCAACTAATACCTCAAATCTGCATTTCTCCACAACTTTTATATGCTCACCTATTACCATACCCTTGCTGAAAACCTAATCACCCCCCACTACCCTACACCACTCCTGCAAAAACAGTAAGAGGGAGGAGGGGATGGAGGGGTGGTATCCTTTCTTTTTAAAAAGCAGTTACACAGACAACTTTCTAGTGAAAATAATGGAGGAATCCTAGTTTGGGTGGAGAAATATGGTAGGAGCTCTGAATGACATCAGTTGGCTAAGAGATGCTTTTAGGGAAGATGGTTTCTCTGAGTGTGAAGTGAACAGCTGATAGAGCTACTCAAACTTCAGACAAAGCTAAAGGAAGTAAAACCCAAACACACATGAAGGATAAGGAGTCCATTTACATCCATACATATTTTGGTGTTGTCCATGCTTTTTTTTTTCTGTTTTTTTGTGGTTTCTGGTATGGTTTTTTAATATAGATAATATTTCTACCTACTTAACTTGGTTATCAAAGCACCAAAAATAGAGTAATGCTGAGAGTTTATCTTTTTTCTGCTTCATAGACTCGTACAGTGCTTTGGGTTGGTTAAAGGTTATGTAGTTCAACCCCTCTGAAATGAGCAGGGTCATCTCAACTAGACCAGGTTGCTATGAGCCCATTCTGAGAGGTGGGATATCTACCACTTCTCTGGGTAACCTGTTCCAGAGTTTCACCACCCTCACAATAAAAAATTTCTTCCTTATATCTAGCATGAATGGACCTTCCTCCTGTTTAAAGCCGTTACCCCTTTTCCTGTTACAACAGGCCCTAGCAAAAAGTCTCTTCCCATCTTTTTTATAAGACCACTTTAGATACTGAAAGGTCACAGTAAGGTCTTCCCAAAACATCCTCTTCTCCAGGCTGAATACCCTCTACTCTTTCCTCTTAAGACAGGTGCTCCAGCCCTGTGATTTTCTTTGTGGCCCTCCTCTAGACCTAGACCTGCTTTAACAAGTCCACGTCTTTCCTGTGCTGAGGACCCTAGAGTTGGATGCAGCAGTCCAGACGGACTCTCAGCAAAGCAGAGCAGAGGGGCAGAATCCCCTCCCCGACCCTTCTTACGATGCAGCCCAGGATATAATTGTCTTTCTGGGTTGTAGGCATGTATTGCTGGCTTGTGTCAAACTTTTCATTCACCAGCACCTCCAAGTCCTTCTCCACAGGGTAGACCTCAATCCCTTCATCCCTCTAGCCTGTATTGATAATGGGGATGGCTCCAACCCAGGAGCAGGACCATGTACTTGGTCTTGTTGAACCCCTTAGGTTCCCATGGCCTCACTTTTTTACCTCGTCCAGGTGCCTCTGGATGGCATCCTGTCCTTCAGACTTGTCAACTGCACCTCTCAGTTTGGTGTACCTTCAAGCTTCTGAGGGTACACTCAATACCCATGTCTATGTCATCAATGAAGACATTAAACACCACTGGTCCCAATAAGGAGCCCTGAAGGACACCACTTGTCACTGATCTTCTTCTGGACACTGAGACATTGACCCTCTGAGATATGACCATCAAGCCAATTCCTTGAGCCCAGAGCCCTCCACATATCAAATCCATCCAAGTCCTGTTTAGAGAGGATGTTTTGGGGGATCATGTCTAAGGCCAGACAGAAGTCCACACAGACAATATTCATAACCCTTCCTTGCCCATTGTCAGAGTCACTCTGTCATGGAAGGCCATTAGGCTTGGTCAGTCGGGGTTTGCCTTTGGTGACAACATGCTTTCTGCCTTGAATCACTCCACTGAATTCCATGTTTCTTAGCACAGCTTCTAGGAGGATCTGTTCCAGGATCTTCCCAGGTACAAAGGTAAGGTTGACAGGTAGGTAGTTCCCAGGATCCAAATTTCTACCTTTTTTTAAAAATGTGTGCAATTATCCCTCTCTTTTACCAGTCACCCAGGTCTTCACCTAACTCCCATGAGTTTTCATATATCATGGAGAGTAGCTTGATTTCTGTATAGCTACTTTAGTTTAGCACAAGCAAAAAGTGAATGTTGAATCAGAGTGTGGGTATGGGTGTGGGTGTGTGTAGAATGCGTGGCAGTGTAAATGAGGGCACAGAAAGAAAATTAAGGTCTGGAAAAATAAACAAAACAGGTGCTGTGGGTTTTGACAGGAAGTTTGAAATGAGAAGGAGCTGAAACAGTTCTTTTCTTTCTCTTTCTGGCAACATGTCATGGTTTGATGGAACCTGTCAGCCCAAGGACATCTCTGTAGCTGTGTTACCTGCTTGCTCACAAGGTATCTTTACTAAATAACTGAAAATTTGTATTGGCTGCCCTTGAAAGTGTAAGTGGTTTTGGTCTGAAAATAAGGTCGTTTTGAACAGGTTTAACTTCAAGTTCTACAAAGCTGGGTACAGATGGTACTTGTTCCTTCATACAAAATCTGTTAAACACCATAATACTTAAAAAGCGACACAGAGATATTTCTCTTTCTTTCCTTTCTTTGTCTATACATGTATTGGAAGTAGAATTACAAAAGGCCCTTATGCAGACTGTACAAGATAGAGGACAAGTGTCAGGGTTTCAATACTCATTCCCTACCTCCTCCTTTCCCCTCCACCACCCAGCTGTTCTAGTGAGTATCTGCTTGTCCACACCTGTTACATTCTGGTTCTTGATGAAAATTACCTTTATTTTTCACATGTATCTTCTGAATATCTTGGTAGGGCACTTACCCTGGTAAATTGTCTGACAGGTAATTTTTTGGTACATTAACACTGTAGATGAAGAAGATGCTAGAAAGTAGATTTTGTATTTTATTTGTTATTGTGGGGTGATTCATGACAGCTCTTTAAATTTTAAACCATTTTAACCCTTTTCCTGTAAATGGAACACTGATTTCCCACTAGAGGAAGGTCTGTAGAAAGATGTAATCATGCATTCAAAGATGTTTTTCAGCAGGGTTGCTAGTGACTGAAATTCCAACTCCCAGAAAATCTGAAGAAGGACCACCTTTAATGCTCAGATTGTTTCCTTGTAAAATGGATTCACAAAAATGTTTACACAGGCTAAGCTCAGAGGAAGTCAACACCCCTCTGAAAGGTAAGTGAATGAAAAATAGCTGGTTCAATTAGGAGAATTGCTCCATGCTTTTCTATTGAAAAACCTGACTATTTCATCAAATTGCTATTTTTAGGCAGAATATAAAGAAGAACATTAGATTAATGAAAGCAGTCTGCACAAGCTGAGTGCAATGGACTGTTCATCCAACACCCAGCATATGCTTGGTATTCTATATGTCTGAGAGAAACATGCAATCTCCCTGTGATGCCTTAGAATTTTGCCAGAGAAGAAAAGCTGGCTTTATTGGCAAAACAGAAAACTTAATTGGAAACAATTTATCTCTTTAATTACTTGAGTTTATTTTAGAGGTGAGTGAGAATTCATCATAGAAAGGTTTGGATGGAGACATTTGGATTGGATAATTAAAGATTATCCAGTTCCAAGTACGCTGCCGTGGGCAGGGACACCTTTCATTAGACTAGGTTACTCACAGCCCCATGCAGCCTGATCACTTCCAGGGATCCATCCACAACTTTTTTTGCGAAATCTGTCCCAGTCCTTCACCACCCTCACAGTAAAGAATCTCTTTCTAATATATAATCTAACCACTTTCTGGTTTTTAATATCTAACCACTTTCTGTAAGTTTGGATCCATTCACCCCTGTCCTGTCACTACACATAAATAGTCTTTCCATCTTTCTTTTAGGCTTCATTCAGTTTCTGGAAGGTCCCAGTTAGGGCACCCCAAAAACCTTCTCTTCTCCAGACTGAATAATGCCAATTCTGTCAGCCCTTCATGATAGGTGTTCCATCCCTCTCATCATTTTGGTGACCCTCCTCTGGACTTGCTCAACAGCTCCATGTCCCTGTGTTTAGGACGCCACAGCTGCATGGGAACTCATCAGAGTGAAGCAGAAAGGTAGAATGCCCACCTTTGACCTGCTGGCCACGCTGCTTTTGATGCAGATCGGGACATATTTGGCTTTTTGAGCTGTGAGTGCACATTGTCAGCTCATGCCCAGCCTCTCATCCACTAGCATCCCAAGTCCTTCTTGACACTCCCAAATCCTCTTCCCACTTCTTGATCTGATCATCCCTCAGCCTATATTGATGTTGAGAGTTTCCCTGACACAGGTGCAGCACCTTCTACTTGATCTTATTAAATCTCATGGGATTCCCATGGCCCACTTTTTGAGCTTGTCTCAGTGCCTCTGGATGGCATCCTATCCTTCAGGTGTGTCAGCTGCACCATTCCATCCTCTGACTACAAATGGCGTCAAGTTGTAGAAAGGGAGAATTTAATGTATGCACCAATATTCACCATGTTCTTCTGCAAACCATCTATATGTTTGTTCCACAGTGCAATTCCATAAAAGCTTAAAAAAAAATCCGGAATTTTGCAACTCCTCAGAGCAGTCTCTAGTAGGCTACACAAAGTTTTTATGATTTCTCTATTTGAAGGTCTTGTACAGCGCCATTGATGGCAGTGTTTGGTCACATAGGAGTTGAAGTAACATGGTCATACTGCTTTTTATGACTGCTGATGTCTCCGTTTATCAGACGATATTAAGGACAAGGTGTAGACTCTTTCAAATATAAGTGGCATCTGCTTTCAAATGATTGTAGGTTTTGCTAGTACAATCAAAATAAATTAAACTCAGGCCTAAGATATGCAAATATATGGTTAATACTAGAAGTGGCATCAGAGAGCAGGGTTATAGCTTAATGCAATCCTTAATTTAATAATTAATAAGTCCCCTCTCAATACAAGAGGGGACTTGCAGTGTTGTTCACATCTTTATCAGTTACTATTAAATATGATTATCTGGATGCAAGCTCTGCTTTAAGAAAACCCTAAATTCCTGATTGCTGGATGCTTGGAGATCACATAGGGGAGAAAACACTCCATTTCTGCCCTATCTCCTTCCATTTTCACTGAGCGTCCTCCCTCCCAGATGTGATCAAGGACTTCCTTGCCTAAATCAGGAATTTTGAATTCTGGATGACAAAAATAAAGCCAGGTGCGGGTGTTCTGTCTCTGGGGTTACAGTGAAGCACTCACTTTTAATGAGATGGTTCATATGCCAGAAGAGAACCAGACACCACAGACCTTGTTGAACTTCACTGTGTGTGGCACAGCAAGCAGCTGTTGAGTTAGCTGAGAATTTGCCTGAATGGGAGAAGAGAGCTTTCTGTGAAGCTTTCCCATCTCTCAAGGCCTAATATGGATGAATTAGAGACACTAGAGAAAACAAATTCTTTTATGTTAAATCTTTTTTTTTACTCCTGAATGAACAGATTAAGAGGTGATTAATTCATGCTGATTTTTAGTTTAATGAAGAATGTATGGATCACAGGGGAAAATGGAGTTTTCTCTGACTTATAGGGTCTGATTAGAGCAGTCATCTGGAAAGCATAAGCTATGACAGTACTTCCCTTTTTCCAAGAATAGATTAATAACTAAATTGGTTGTTCTGTTATAGCCTTTTTAAACAGCTACACTGTTATTACACTCTAGGTATTGTATGAGTGTGTTTCCAAAGGCTGCTGCTCAGTCTAAAGATCAGCATGTAATCAAATTTATTTCCAGTTGAAAGTGGCACTTATTAGCCACTGGGTAAAGGATCTCTCAAAGGCTGCTGAAGTCTCTCAGTAGCATAGAGTAAGAGTAGAGAAAACAGAGTGGGTATCTAGTAGGAGCCAGTGTTATTCTTCCTGCCTTGTAGGACGATCAGAGACCCTCAGGACCTAATCCCCGCCAAAGTCTCCTGTCTACCATAGCAGGAACCACCACCTAATATTTTCCATCATTTCTTGTTCTAGCAGAATGGAAGGATCCACATTCTAATATTTTCCTTTATTTCTCATTGGCTTCTGGTTGTCTCCTGCCTTAGGCCAGTGGTAAATTTGCCTATGCCTAAGAGAGAGCCATTGAGTAGATGTAGGATGATGACATTCCCTCTCCCTAGCCCTCCTGCCCCATTTTTTTCTCTGGAGATATTATTTTCTTCTAACTTAACATTATAACATTAGAGCTCCTGTTTTGTGTCACAGAACCACAAAAATTAAAATAGATTCGCAGAATATTCTGGGTTGGAAGTGACCTACAAGGATCATCCTTTTTTGCTTTACCTGGTGAGCCAAGGTGGCATTCTTCCTCATCTGTTGGATTTACAACATCTAGGAATCACCTTCTCCTCTGCCCTTAGGAGGTGGTGCTTGGAAAATGACCAGCACTGACAGACCCCAGCACCTTCAAAATCATTTTCTCAATGGACCTCACTCGCTACTTCCCTGAGCCCAGCTGAAAGTTCTTGATGATTTCTACTTTCAACCTTGGTGTAACTGTTTTAGTGATATTGGCAGACAGAAGCAAACCAAAACTACACTCACCAATTCTGTTGTTCAGTGTAGAGCCATCTCTAGCCTATATGTATATCTGCCAAAATTACATGTTTATGTAGCTAAACCTTAATCCTGATCTGTGCCTAATAAATAAATATGCTGCTAATTCTTGTAATTAGTTTTGATTTAACATGTTTTTGATTACAAACGTAATTTTTAAAGGTATTTCTTATTCTTTTAACCGACAGGCAGACATAATCTTGGTTTTGCCTACTTGTTTCCCCATGCTTTTGAAATTTGTTAGAAATTCTTATCTTTTCATCTATGACCTGATTTAGTTGCCAATGGAATTGGCAGGAGTTTTTCCACTGGCTTCATCCAAAAGCAGATCAGGCCACTAGAGAGCCAATGACAAATTGCATTCAAAAACTGGATGTTACCACAGCATTGGTCAATCCACACACAAATTTCTGCCTAGACAGGGTTTGTAATTCAGTAACCTTCCCTCAGTAATACCACGATGCCCTCTGTGCTACAGTGAAAGGTGTGTCTCTAGAGTGAGGCTGGGTTTCACTGTCCATCTGGGGAGTTGCCTGGGACAAATGTTGAGACTTTGTCAAGGGAATTGTTGGGAAAGGTGTGCTGCTTCAGAAGTGTCTGGACATGAATAGCAGTATGCATTGCTAGAGTTTCTCTTCCTTATATTTAAGGCCACCAAGTTCACTGATCCATCCCATGTTGGTTTTGATTTTTTTTTTCTTTTTTAATCACTATTTGTAACAAAAGCAGAAGTCTTTTTGGCATGAGATTACCTTTTATCATCAAAAATCATCACTTCTTCATAAAAATTGTGTGCTTAAGTAGATTTCCAAAAGCTCGTAATTTCACAATTCTTTATCTAAACAGACTATTCCTCACTCTAAATACATCTTTTGAGATTTTTCAGTCTTTAAAGTATTCTTTAACCTATTAAGAACAGCTGTTATTTTTCAACTTCAGAGAGTAAAAATATCTTTGAAATATAAAGTGTGATACACTTTTAAACTAAAAGCATGAAGGTAATCTATTTTTTCCAGGGAACATTTTCCCCATTATCTACCCTAACAAACAACTAGTCTCACTAATAAATAATTCAACAGCAAGAGACTCCAGGGCTGTCTGTGTTAAATTATGGCATACATTAGCGGATCACTTCAGCTAGGCATGAGATTCTGGGAGATTTAGCCTTGACAAAATGGCATTGCTAAATCCCTGGATGTCTCCTTAAAAACTGTCCCCTAAATTTTTGGATCTCTACAGTAAGAAACTAGCTTCTTCACTAGAAAAACAGAAACTAAAATAAGTTTTGCTTTTTTCCCCCCCTTGAAGCTTAGTTCTTTCAGATTCCATTAAGGCTGCCTGAATATTATATTTTACAGAATCCTTCATCTGAATGAAGATTAATTGGGCTGTTGTTTTTAAATTGTTTGTGTGGCTTTTCTTTAACTTTGCTAAAAGAAGTATTTTAAGTGCCTGACAAGCTAAAAGAAAAATAAAAAACACTCTCATCAATAAAAAGAAACTATACTCAGTACCCAAACTATCTGTGTTAAATTGTCTGTGGGTACAGAATATCCAGGGTAAATCCTTGCAATCTTGAGGGTCATAGTAGTTTCAAATGAAGCCATTTTCTCAAGGATCTTTTTTCTGATCTGAAGATATTGCTTAAGGAAGGAAAAGACTGAGAATAATTCGTACTGTACTTGCACACACATTACCCTGGATTAGCTATATAGAAGAAGCCATTCAGGAGCAGCATCAGCAGTGCAGGTAGCCTGAGTGGAAGCCAACCCTGGGAATTTCCCTGCCCTGCAAGACTCTTGATGCCTGCACTTGTCACTCTCCTTCTCACTTGCCTTCTCACTGCTTCTTTCTCCAGTGCTGTGCAGAGTTGGAAGTCTTGGTCTATGTGAATTGACAATATAGTAATTTTGATGTGGTGAAAGCTCTAAAAAACAAATACAGGTCATTTAGACAAAATTGTTTTAAAAAACAATTTTATCTTTAAAGGATACATTTTCTGCAAATTTTCTATGAAGACTTTTTTGTTGCAGGTAGGCTCTCAAGATTTATGGAAATGTGAAGACAAAGCAGAAATTGATGTATACATCTTCTGGCCTCAGCTAGATGTTACTGTGATGCATTTTTATTCTGGATTTGGGAGGAGAGGGCTATATGTATGCAGTTTCTCAGAGAAAAACTTAATAATTACCAAGGCCAAATTTGTCCACACTCCTGAAACTAAAACATCATACAGGCAAGATATACAGAGACTGGATAGGGAAAGATTTTAATGTTGGGGTATTGGTGCTGGAAATTGTGAGGGGTTTTTTTGTTGATTTTTGGGTTTTTTTAATGATGAAAAACTGAAGTGAATTAAGTAATTTAAATGAGGTCACACAGGAAAATTGAAGAAGGCTCAAATATTAAGCTGCACATGCTAATGAGTCTAATTATCAGCCATGTAAACTAATTCTCAGTGGCAACTGCAAAAAAAGTCTGAAAACTTTCATTGTATGGACTTTGAACAGTAGGCCAAAGAACTCATGATTCAGTGCTCCTATTTTTCCAATTAGTTTATCTTTTGAAATTAGTAGTTGGAAAGGAAATTCTGGAGCATGTAATCACTCAGGGAGAGCCAGTGGTAAAAAGGGGTTAGAAAACCTTAGAACTTGGTCATGTTTTGATTTTCTAGGGCATGCAGACCTTGCCAGAAGCATCCTTTCAAACAAAAAAAAAAATCAAAAACCCTAATCATATGAAAGACTAAAGTTAACTGGATCATTACCTAGTTTTAGTTTGAATTTTCTCTTGACACAGGAGTGTTGCATATTCCTTTTGTTGTCCTACATCCAGAAGATGTAGCTAATTTTATTTGTTCTAGCTACTGTGAAAGGATATGGGGAGTCCTCTGCTGTTTCTGCAAAAACACCTGATGGAGAAAACAAACTCTTCCACAAGTATTCACATGGGCAAGTGTGATGTCTGCTTCCTGTGCTACAGAGAGAAGTAAAGGCTTCTTGCTCCTTTGTTTGCTGAAAAGGAATAGAAAGGGGACTAAGGAAGTATAGAGAAAAGCTGCTATCTAACAGAGAAATATTTTCCAAAGTCACAATCTGAAATTTTCCATTATTGCAAATTTTCAGGGCAACAGTTGTGTGAATAAGCAGATATTGAAGTGAGAATTTTCAGTTACTCTTGTTAGTTAGGTGCTGAAGGTAAATTGATTCTAAATAATATGAGCTCAAAAGAACTTTGCCAAATCACCATTTAACACATTAACTGCAGACTGAATTAATGTTGTGTAGAAAAAAACAATGACACTATGTCCAGTGACAAGAAAGTCTATTAGTTTGCCATTTTTAATAGGAAAAATGCATTCTTTCCAAATGCATGAAACTAGAGCCTAGCTGGGATAAGATTCCATATATGCACAATCTGCAGCTGTGATTGTGCACTAAACATCCAATATTTGTTATTTACTTCCTCTTAATTTTATTATTATTAATGTAAAGGCAAAAAAATACAGAGTTTTTGGATTCAGGAAATTGCACTTGAGCAGTATAAGAGCAGGACAAGCAGCCTGAAACTCAAACTCTGTAAGAGCTTGGCACAGTGGCTAAAAAGAAGCCCAGACTTTTCTTTTGTGGGATTCTGGACCCGAACCCATTTTTGAACAAAATCTTAAAATTACTCCCAAATTTTCACCCAAAATTATTCTGAAACACAGCGTCCTGAGGAGTTTGGAATAGTCAAGCACTCAGGTTTTTGTTTGTTTGTTTGTTTTCACAAGAGCAGTGAAAAATTTTTGGTAGAAACAATCCAATTTTGGCGGTCTTAAAAAAAAATGCAAAATTAAGCTCCAATTTCATTTAAATAACGACTAATATTTTAAGCCCGAGTATAAGGTATGTTGTGAAGCATTCACCTCAAAATCTTTTGGAGGAAACATAGATGTGTTTTCCTTGAAGTTCTATATAAGTGCTGTCCAACTTTATCATGTACTGACCAGATATTTCAGGATTTGTCTGGTTTTCTCCCTCCCATTTGTCTTCCCTTAATTATTCCTTCACTTTGCTCCATTTGCTTCCCTTCAAAATATAGAGAGAGCGGTGCTCTCAAAGGGATAAAAAACAAGATTCTGATCCTTTCCACAAATAATTTCTTTTATAGGTGGCTTGTTCAGTGATGTGTGGATTATTCTTTTCACCCTCTAGTCTTTCTGCTTTCTTCTGGCTGTCAAATGTCAGGAAGCGCAGCTTTGGGAAGTGAGCCATCACACAGCCTCTGCAGCCAGAGCCTTTTTCCCCCTTCAGGAAGAAGAGAAGGCATTTTGAAGAGTAACAGCAAAAGTCAATACTTTCACTTTCGGAAAACTCTCTGCCATACCCTAGGTCCTTAGAGGAAAGAATAAACAGCAGACAAACCACATTATCTCAGCAAATACGAAAGGCTGAGCTGACCTCTGCAGGAGAACATCTGTAACCTCTGAGACCCCAGAGAACCAGTTGGTCCTGCTTTGTTAATTGTAAAGGCACAATGTTGTTGAAAGTCATCCCTGGCTGTGATTTACAGCTGGAAATCCTAGACTGAGCCATATGTCAGAAGGCTCAGTTATGCCTGAGAATTAAGTTTTTGAAAGGAAATATTTGAGTATCAGACAATGAGACCTTCAGATTAATTTCAAAACGTATTAAGAACAGGAAAGCATGAGTTTTGAAAAGAAATTTTTGTCTTTTATGCTTGTTTTCACGGTGGGTTGCGCTAATTCATTATGGAAGGATGCCTAGCAGAGGGCCTCTTCCAGAGGTGCTAAGGTGTTCCTTTTCTGCATTGCTCTCATCCATCTGATCCATGGGCCAGGTGTGGGCACATTCATCACAAAGCTGCTAAAGCACTCCATTTGTGGAGCATGAATGATGCTGACCAGGATGATGTGCCCAATTCTGAAGATATTTAAATGTTTTTGGGTATTGCTTATGGAAATTGAGTAAAACTTGTGCTATAAACCATACTTTTTTCTAGGTGGTCTGATACCTGGGAGTAATACTAGCCAAAATACCCTGCAACTGATTTGTTTGGCGACTTATTTAGCAAAGAAGCAAATACTGTGCTCAGTGACAATAAACTGCAGTATTGTTGTGATCTTGTTAGAAGAGCTAAGATATAAAAGATTATTTTTTCCCTCCTCCACAAATTACATTTGACTCATCTTCATTGCTTTAAATGGGACCCAGGATGAATATTTTGTATTTGGCAAGAAAATCCCAATGCACACAATACCTTTTTCTTGCTTTTTCTTTCTTTCGGTGGGGGGAAGTGTATCAAAAAGGGAAGGTTTAAGGATTGTAGGATATAAGTGTGGGGCTCAGAAAATGTTTCCTTTCAGAAGATGTGGGTGCAAGACACAGACATAGGCTTTGACATGGACTCATGCCTGAGAAAGAGCTAGGATTTGAAGAAGTTGTGAAGGTTCTGTGTAGCCCTGTTCCTTCTAGACTTGTCCACTGTCTTGGAGAGAGTAATAATCTGCAGGAAAGAATTCAGGTACAATGGAATCTTCCTGAATAAAAAACAGAAACAACCCAGAAAGCTGTAAATACACACAAAAGTAGAAGATGGAGTATGGTGATCTGAAGTCATCAAGAAACTCAGTAAGACCAAGATATCAGGAGCACATTTACTTGATCGTTGCTGTCTAGTGTCAATGTGATTAGCAACTGTTGGGGGTTACATGTCCTTTTTTTTTCGTTTCTTAGACAGTGGAATTTTTCCCATTTAGCTGAGAGAAAAGCCGTGATGGTTGCTACATCTTCGGTACTTTAAAAGACAAAAGAGTCGGCTGGGCCCCCGAGGGCAGTGGAGAGGGGAGCGGGTTTTTGAGTCCTTCTGGGAGGGCAGCACAGGCACTCTCGGAGCTGTTTCTGCTGGGAGAAGAGGTTTTTTGCCATCATCCAGACGGAGCGGCTGTTCCTTCTGCTTCTGCTTCTTCCTCTCCGTTTGTGGCCNCCATATCTCTGCCTGAGAACTCCATGTTTTCGAGATATAATAATTCGGAGGGAAAGGGTGGGGGCTTACATTTTTTTCTGCCTTCCCTGACAGATAAGTGTCTCAAAAAACCGGGACAGCAACACAAGCATTTTGGTGTATACAGAGCTATGTTATTTGACTCAGCTGTGGCGCTAAGTGAAGCTGTGTGACAAATTAACTTCAGTATCATGTATAGCAAGTTGGACCTGCCATTTCTGGGCAGATCAGCAGTGTCCTGAGCATACAGTGAGAATAGACTTGTTCTATGCACATTGTGATATGTGGCTTTTGCTTGCTGGGTGGTGACCTTGTTGATCACAGCACAGGAGGCTCAGAGTATCTCTCTGGTGCTGTGGGAAGAGGCTGTGCTGATGATGGGCACCATTTTGAGCAGAGCAAATGATGTCTGGCACCAGACTGCACCAAGCAGATCGATACATCACTGGAGCTTGCTTTGAGTCCAGCAGCAGAGTCTTTGATATTGCATTGATATTGTACTGTAGCCACCATAAGTTGCTCTATGGAGTTTTGGACTTCCAAAACTGGGACTTTGAGGTTAGCAATAGTGGGGGAGCCCACATGACAGGTCTCCCTTACTAGGGATGTATCCATTTCTGCTATTGCCTAGGGCAGTAAGAGTCTAAAGAAGCAAGAATTTATTCACCAAGATAATGAGCAAAGGGGGATTTGAGAGTGGGAACTGGATGCCCCTGAAAGCTTACAGGGGAGTATCAGGCAGGAGACAGCACTGAAGGGTGTTAGCAGAGGGAGGTCTGCCTTAACCAGGCAGCAGCCATCTGAAACACTACTGCAGGGAGGAGCAACTAAAAAGAAATCTAAAGAGGAATCGTTAAAATGAAATCATTGTGTTGAAGTAGGAGTTCCTCTGAGGGGCCGAGAGTAAGCATAACTATCTGAGGGTTATAAGCTGTCAGGGTGAGCAAGCCATGGGAAGCAGCAAAGGGGGATTTTGTGAGTGGAGAATTAAAGCAAAATTGGAAGACTTTATGGATTAAGAGTTATCAGGGGTGCACCTTCTTACAGATCTTTGGTTTAGGTTAGTGCCAAAGGGAAACTTCTGGTTTAATTAACAACTGTGTCTGCACTTAGTGTGTACTTACTTTCCTAATTTATATGTTCATTTTTGCCTTTGTTTCTGTTCTTTGATTCAACCTGTTTAATGCTGACATCACTTTTTTTTTTAATATGCCAACACATTGTGAGAAAACAGTGGAAATTGGTCAGTATTGCTTGACTGTGAGTCACAAACATGAACCACATGCATGGCTCACACATGTTAACAAAATGAGGGACAGGTTTCTGGGAAGAGAACGCACATGTAACCACTATTCACCGCGTAACCAACATGCAGTGTGTTGCTTTTTACAGCATTTTTAAAAAAAGGTGTCAAAATTGGCTGACTTGACTAAAAGAACGTTTACCAATAGCTTGTCAGCTCTGTTGTAATTTTCAAATAAATTAAGATGATTTTTTTTTAAGTAGTAAAAACTTGGAGTATAACAAGTTGAAATATTAGTAAGAGTAATGGTAAGTCTTGATAGTCTGTATTTGTGAATTTTAATGTCTTGCAGTAAACAGCTCTTCAGCAGAGTTCTAACACATCTTTTATGTTCAGTTTTATTATGTACACCAGGCGGTGCCAAAATATGAGTGCAGATGTCTAAGAAGAGTTAAGGAGTTGTGAAAGATATATGTTTAATGTGCTCAAAAACTTAAGAACATTTTGGGAGCACAATAAAAGTAAAACCTATGCCTCATAACACTTAACTGAGTGAAAACAAGAAGCTACAAATGCAGGACATGCTCGTTTTTTCACAGAATAAAAAAAAACAAAATAAAAAAACCAAAGAAAATGAAAATAAGTGTATGATTTGTCCTCAAACTATATGCTTTTTACTACAGTGATACTGCTGTTGTGATTATACAGCCTAGATGCTGGCTTTCTGAGTAAGGCAGAACATCCCTAAAAATAGCTGTGTGGTGTACTAGTTTGAGTGTTTTTAGAATTTGACCCAAACACCTATTCCTTGAAAGATATATCTAGATCACAGGAGGAAGAGAGGTGAAAACATATGTTTGGGAAATTTCATTTCTGAAAGACAGAAACAGCCTCTGCTAAATCCTATTTCTTGCACATATAAAAATTGTACTCTAATTTGTGACTTGCATCATAGAGAAAAAGCTGAAATTTGGTATTTGTCTGTTAAAGGGGTAGGTGATTTTAAGCCATGTAGCATTTAAATAAGTCATGGTTTTTTGAGTTTTCTGCTGTGTAGTTTAATTGAGAAATTCAGAAGAGAACCTTGATGCTCTTTGTCAAAGTCAACCTAGACCCTGGAGGTCTCAATAACATATATCAGGCCATAGTTGTTGCCATAAACAAATAGGAATGCAAATGTCACACTTGTTTAACAGATTAATTTTCTTACTTTAGCTGCTGTTTGAAATTAACTTGTTTGCTACTCTGTTTTTCTCTGGATTGAACATTATCATGCGTAGCATTATAATGTGGGAGCACAAATTATGTACAAATACTCCATACCATGTAAAACTATTTTCTTCACTGAGTCCTGTGCCCTCTACTTGGGCCTTATTAGCTGCAATATAAAGACCAACTAAAGGTTATAATGGCTGAAAAGATCAGAGGATAATTATTACAAAAATTACCTGAAAGCTTTTCATAGATATGAAGTGGTTTTGGGTTTTTTTTTATTTAGTCATTAAATATATCATTAAGCTCTTAATGGTCAGATTGCTCATTTTTTTCTCTGCACACAGGCCCACCAACTCCACTTCTATCATTAGGTATTATGCAGATGAAAAGCCAATATGAGTGAAAGAAAAACTGTTCAATTCTATTAGTTAACATTAAATCACAAAATTAGTTCAGTGGCTGTACTCTTCATATGGGGAATCGGGATATACTGGCAGAGGCTGAAGAAACAACCTCTCAATGTTTAGTTTTTAGTTATAGAGTATCTCATTAATTTTTTAATATCTCTGATATCAGGTTCTTGTCTTTGGTTATTGGCATGGATGATTCATTCTTTGGGAATCTCTAAATAGTATGTCAGGTGCTTTAATCTTTTCTCCTAAGGAAACCCCCCTGATTTTAATGTATTATGATGCTCCATCTTTGTATAACTAAAGCTCCATCTTCTTCTTCCTCTGGGGAGGTGCCCCTAATAATTTTAGTGCTATATCTTGGATATCCTGTTCATTTTCTGGCAGTAGTGGTGGTTTGAAAGGCCTGCATGAGATAAGTTTCTGATACCTACTGGTGTTTTTGTCCACCGGATACCACTTCTTTTAAGCACCTTCCATAATCCTGGGAAGTCACTGGTGTCAGTAGGAGAATGCATGGCCATTAAAACCATAGCCTGTAGCCTCCCGTAAAACCTAGGTAAGCCATGTGAAATGCATGGTAGCTTTAAAGACATCTAAAAAATTCACTTTTAGATTTCACTCTTGGTATGATTGGTTGCAGACTGCGTGGAATGTTGCTGCTCAGGGCAGTGCTGCATCCATGCAACCTGATGATATATTATCTGTGCCTGAGCAGTGCACCCTGCAAGACCCTAAGCAGAAGGGAGAGGAAACTCCTAGTTTTCCTCTTTATTCTTCTGTGGAATGCAAGTCACAGGCTGCCTCAACTCTCCTGCTGCTGGCCAGTAGTGTTACTTGACCAGTATACACAATGTGGAAATAATATATGCTCTGTCTCTGAAGGATTAAATGAAAGCCTTTTTCTTCATCTACTGTGTTGTGGCATGTCTACTCTCATGTATGAGTAACAAAATGATGTTGGAAAGCAATATTATGTTGTTGGTTTTTTTAATCTCCATTACAAATGTATCTGTAAAATAGAAGAAGAGAGTAAATTAAGTAGACTATTTGCAATGTGTCTTTATGTTATCTGTGGGGTTACAGCATATATAGTGGGTTATTACACATGCAAATTGAGTGTCTAGTCATTTGCCTTTTTCCATCTTTCCTGCTGTTTATTAGTTGGCATTCTCTTATATGAGTCCCATGCTAAACAATTACTTTGCCTCTTCCCTTTTCTTTTACAGTCTTAGTTATTTCAATTTCAAGTAACTATAATAATTTAGAAACTACTATAGTGGATTTATAGTAACTAAAATGATGACAATTATAGAGTTGTAGAAATGAGAATGTTCTACTGGTTTAAAAAACTGTAATCCTTGTCCTGATTTTTAGAAGGTAACTTATGGCTTTTTTTTTCCCCTAGGATGTGGGAGAGAATCACTATAGGGCCATTGCAATTCTGGAAAGTGTGGTACTGAGACTTTGGATTTTTGTGCACACCATTACCTTTCTTTACAAGATGCTCCATTTGTGACATGGTTTGGTGTTAGAGAGGATTGGTACATGGGTTGCTATGTCAGCTAGGAGGGAATCATAGCAGGCTCTACACAGCCCTAGCATGTGCAGTAAGCAGCCTAGCAAGCCAGCAAATCTCATGCTTCTTTAGGTGGTGAAGTAGTGTCCAGAAAGCTGGCACACTGAATGTTTTTTCTGTCTCTGAAAGCAAATATAGTGCTGGCACTAGGAAGAGTTGCTGTCAGACCCCCCCTTGCAGGAACAAGCAGATGTGAAGTAATATTTTCCAAGTGATTTTGGAATCCATATGACACAAAATTACCTTCTGAAGTCACTTTTGAAACTGTTCCCTCCTGTTTTTTCTGATTATGGGACTCCTGCCCACATCTTTATTTTGGAAACACTGCCTACTTGTGCCAATACATGAGGTTGTGTCACGGCACTGTGCCTGCTTCATCCCATGTCTCTAGGGATAGTGAGCCATGTGTGGCCAGAGACAGTGGCTGAAATTTCAGCCATGACCTTTATTTATTTGTTTGCAAAATCAGTCTGAAGTTTACTGTAGCCTTTGGGTGTGCTTCAGCAACTTAACCATGAATGTGTTAATGCTCTTCTATCCAGGACACAGAAGCATTCCCAACAGAGAAATGTACTGTGATTGATTTCTGATGCAGCTCATGCATATAGAAGGGTGAAGTGGGGTTTAGTGTGGTTTTTTTTTGTTTTGCAACTCCTCTTTCTCACTTGTCCTTCTTGTAGGTGGCTTTTTAAATTTAGACAGGCCTGAAAGCTCATAGTTCAAAGTAACTTTTTAAACTGCATACTCATTATTACATCCCCTGTTTGCCCTTCTGATGAACATTTTTAACTTCTCTCATGTTGTCAGTAAATGTTTCCTTTATACCCCTGAAAGTTCATACTATAAAATTTGGATCCAGCAGGAGAAGCTATCAAGTTCTGCAACTACCGCTTCCCATGATATTCTTATCCCCATGATAAACCACCATTGTTGCAAGTATTTTGAAAGTTCAGGTTCTTTCTACTGCAGTTGTATACAAGATAGGAAATTAAAGAAAAATAAAAAGCATAGTTTGACAGGTGAATAGCTTAAAATTTACAGGTTATGTTGTTTAGTACCCGTTCTAAGCCAAACCATCTGGCAGAGTTTGGCTTTGTTCAATAGCTGCATTAAACTCTTTGGAACTTGTAGCTACAGCCTCTGCACAGCACAAGAGCCATTTCCAAATGGTTTGGTGAGATTGCCCAAAAGGTATTTTTTCCCCTTTTATCATCCATCGGGAGTTTCAGTAATAAAAATAATAACAATGCATAGCTATGATACATAAAATAATTGTTGCTGAAGCAACAGCCATGATAGAGCATTTTAAACATATATGAACAACCTGCTACTTAGGAGTTTTCTGGGGCTTTCTGCATAGCTATTTTGCAGTTTTGTACAGCTTGGCTGTTAAATAAAAGTCTTTGTGCAGTATTTTGTCTCTCAGAGTTCATGTGGTCCTGGAGCCCAGCAGCCAGGTCTCTGCTTCTTGCATCCCTTCTACAGCAGTTGTGAAGGGTGTTGTGTTTTCCCCCCAGAGAATCCATTTGACTGCAACAGCCCCCCATAACACTGCTGCTTGCTTCTGATTGTAAAAGTTCATGCTAAATGCATGGAAATAATCCCTTACACTGCTGATAACTGCTGAGACACATGCTGGACTAACTGAGACCCATTAGGTATACAATGTACGGTGAGAATGAGCGAGTAATAAATCCTGTGACTTCTTAAGTGCTACTGTCTGTTTTTAAAGATAGCTGAACACGGAATAGATTTGCTTGCATACACAAGCTCTGCAAAAAGGTCTTGTGCATTTTTTTCCCTCTCTGGGGCTAGTTTTTCCTGTGGTACTGCAATGGATTCTTTTGCTTGTCTTGGCCCGTGTTTTTGTCATACATGACAGCCTTAATAGTTTACTCAATATTTCTGTTCATCTGAGGATTCATGTAGAATATATTTGGCCCTTTTTCTAGGTCTATAAATAACCTCTGTATCCTTTATAACATGTTCTTCTGTAACATCTAAGAAGTTGACATTCCTTTGGCATTAAACAAAATCCTCTCTTGTCCCCAGAACTGCTTTTTAAATTGATAATACTGCTGAGGCATTTTCTTCCCTGACCACCCTATGCTTAGAGAAGGAATTCGATTCCTCAGACTGCTCTTCAGCAGGCACTCTGGCAGTCGTAATTTGCACAATTTGAGACCAGACATTTGTCTGTTGGTTCCCTTTAATAAAACAGAAGTTGTATTGATCACATTTAGTGAATGCTCCAAAGAGTGTGTGCATGTAATCACTGAATTTTTCTCTGTTTGGGTTTTCCTGATATAGGTTTGTATCTGAAAATGCAACCCCTTTGTTCTCAAGGGTGGGAGTGTTTGCTGTGCCCTTGTATCTCTGAGTGCTTTCATGTGTCTGGTGGGGCACTTAACTGCTCTGTCCTTCTTCTGAGGATATTCCAGTTTGTTTAAATCCAGGTCTCCAACATTCTTCAATAATCACTTGGAGCCAAGCTGCCTGGACGGGTTTGGGTTCATTGGGTGCCTGACTGTCCAGTACCACACGGTGTTAACTGCTGCAGAGCACGGTGTCCAATTACAAACAGCTTTCATCCTGGAGTTACCCATATGCATGGCTTCTTTTCTGAAGGTGATATATTTTAGCTTTATATTTATTCTGTCAAAACACAGAGGACTAGATATTCTCTGTGCCTTTCTGGAAATTAGGTCAGACAGCCTTGCTGGTAAAAAATCTACCTATATTACTCAATCAGGAAAAGGCTGATGAGACAAATATCAATAGAGACACCAGAATATATTTTGGGAGAATAATATGCCCCTGCATAGAAATTTTTCTTCCTCTTTTTTTTCCCCGTCCTGGAATATTATTCTGCTTGATGGCCTAACTAAAATTCTTAGTTAAGTGCCTGTGTTTTAGCTATCCTTGTACTTGCATTGCTAACACTTTGTGTCCTCTTTCTTATGCAGACATAAAAGCTTGCTGTGGTTTTGTTAAAATCCTGAACATCTGCCTATGCATTTCAGTACTTACTCAGGACATTTTTAACTTTTGCCTAAATTGGTCATATCAATGCAGATCCAGAAAAAATACCAAAGTGGAAAATGTGTATTACTTACTACAGCAATGTCTTTGAAAAGGGCCTTGGTTATGTTAAGTAGAGCAAAAGATTATTGTCACTAAGGACAAAAAACACATTGATAAATCATAACTGCAGAACAATATATTCTGGTAAAAAAATGAGAGGTCTCTATAATGTTCACTTTCCACAGCCTCAAGAGAGTAAAATACAATGATAAATTTCTAAGTGTTTCCCAGGTGAGTTTTTGGTTTGCTGAAGAAGCAAAGTAATGTGCAGAGTCTTTTATAGCTTTTATCATCATGAAATAAAATTTTTTATCTGTTTTCTGGTTTAAAAAACTCAAAATATTTTTTAACTCTCAAGTTTTAAAGGATTTTTGGTCTTGTTGTCAGCATTTTTGATATTTGTAATATTTCCTTGAATGTATGGTTGATTCCTTTGGGAACCTAATTTCTGGGTTTGTAGATGAAAATTTTAACTGTCATATAAAATTTTAAAAGTAAATACTTTTAAAAAAGCAAACAACAATCAAACAAAAACTAAAACCCATTTGGACCACTTATTACTGTTGTGATGTCAAAGGTCACTCATCAATCCTTCGAAAAACCTGAGTCGCTAGCCTTTTGGAAAATATTCATGGAAGCAGTTCCTCAAAGTTTTAGTCTTGGGGCATATATTCCTAGAAGTTCCACTTTTGTGAATTTTACAAAGAACTGCACCTTTAATGCTGATCAGTGTTGTCGTCAAATCAGTGTTCACAGGAAAGAAATACTTTTTATCTGGCATTGATGACTGGAAAAATCTCAGGGAAACTAATGAAAATATCTGGCCTTAGTGGTATCTCAGGATAATAGTTAGCAAAAGATGCTTCAGAGGAAGGTGTTTAAAAGTTTAAATTCTACTATGCAAAGTAATGAGGTAACTTTCTTAATAGGAGACAGTGTCATTGGATAGCTTCAGAAAGTTTTGATCTTGATACTTATAGGCCTTCCTACATTTTTTTCCCTCTTAAGAGTGCCTTGTCTGATTAAATACTTTGTGTAAATATTTATTATTATTTTTTAAATTTTATGCAGAGTTCCTTTTCTGTACTCTGACAGTAGTAAGCAATGATGTCTGGATGACTTTGCATTTTAAACAACAAATTGTTCTGAAAGTGTCCTCACCCTGCCCCCTGCATGTAGTTTATATAGGTCTTTATTTCATTTTTCCCTTTGCTGGAAATCTTTCCATTTTCTTTATTTTTACGTTTTATGATGATCTTATTTTTAAAACAGGTCTGGCAAATTCTATGCAGTAGTCAGAGTGCAGTGCTGGGTTCTTATTAGCAAGACTGGAATCAGTGCTAATACCCACTGTTAGTTCAGGTTCCATTTTCACAGGTGAACATCTTTCTTTTTCTTGCTGCCACTTTGTGCTGACAGCACTGTCTTGCTTCACTGCCCACTGTGGTACTTAGGTCTTCCCCTTGAGTGGTGACAGATGACAGATGAGTCACATGCAAGCAGCATGAATTACTGTTTCTCTGTGTCCTCAATCTGACTTCCTAAAGCAGAGGTTTGTCTTCTGTCTTGTTCATGGTGTTCTGTGAGTCTTCTCCATCATCCGTGTTCGGAGTTAAATGTCTCTGTGAAGATCACGTGGTTTTTATTCCTCAGGTGGTTTTAAACTCTGATATAGTCTGGCCTGTTATTCTGTATTAGTGCCCTGAAAAATTTTGTTCATATAGCACCTTGCCCATCAATTCCCTTGATAAAGAATTAGACCGAAACCTGAAAGATAAAATAAACAAATGAAGGAAACATCAGAAACGAACTTAGTTTAATCTCTGCTTTCCAAGTTTCAGATTAGTTTTCCAAATATGGTTTTCCATTTAAGTAGTGAAAGGAAGAAAATTTCTCAGACATTGAGATCTTGGGGATAGCAATTTTTCTGCAAATAACATTTGTCAGAAAGGAGGTAATGAAAAACAAAATTAAATATCAGAGAAAAACAGGTGTAGATCAAGAAAAAAAAAACTATGGAGAATTATGACAAATTACAGACATTGCATACTATACCATCCTGTTTCTCAAGGGAATGTATATACTCAAAGGGCGAAAGATTTATAATTTTTGAACCATCTGATGCCTTTTTAAAATGTTGAGCTATAATACTCTCTCTACACAGAAATGGGTTGTCTAAGCTTCATCAGCTCATGTGAGATAAGCATGTGTTTAAGTGTACTTCTGAATTAAATACTTCAGTTTTTATTTCTACAGCTGGTCTGATATTACTCTGAACAAGGCTTGATGCTATCCTGTTGCATGAACCCGTTTGTGCTCTCTTGAGCCACATTTTTGCACATGCAGAGACTGCTGTGTAGTAGAACTGAGACCCACATTTCCTTGGAGAAGTGAGAATGTTCTGGATTGCTGCAATCCTTGGGTCAGAGGTGCCTCTGCACACTTTGCTGAGCATCAGATAGAAGACAGTGTATCCAGTGAAGACAATAGCATGGTATTTCAGGTTGAGTCTTAGACACCATGTTTTAATAAAAGCCTTGCCTAGGAAATCTGTTCCCACTGCTGCATGGACAGCACTGTGGCTTTTATCTTCTTGTTTAGGAGCATGTTTACAACTTCATGGCGAGTACTCTGAGCCTCAAACCTCTACCACTAACATGTGGAATAATTTCAGATGTACATAAGAGACTCTAGTTCAAACAAACTATGGAGGGAGTACCCAAAGACAGCTGTTGAGAAATGTGCCCAGGAGACAGCTGGAGACTGTGCCATGTATGGGTAAACACCTCTGACACAGAGTGCTCAGTGTAAACATGCAGAGGGATAGTTCAGTGAGAATCTGAGTGCAACTGGTGATGTAAGAGCTCGATCTGGCATGTTTAACTACCATTTTGAGAAATTAATCCCCTGTTCAACTGAACCAAAATAGAAGCTTTTTGCCTAATTTGTCTCTTGCATATTTGCATCTCATTGGTTTTTTTCTCTACACTTAATGGCACTTTTGCATAGGATAAAGTAAAATAGGTATCAGCAAAACATCCATTTTATAGTAACAGAATGTCTAATAAATGTGTTGTTTCTTGAGCTTCTTGTTTGTATTGGTAATCTCCTATTAGTTCCAGGAATGCTCTGCTTCTTTCTTTCCTCCCTCTCTTCCCTACTAGTTAAAGCAGAGGTTTGTTTCCACATCAGCTTTCTTTTACTGAAATATTGCTTATTACTGAAAAGTTCCTACATCCCACCAGACATTCTGAATTGGTGCCCACAGAAATCATCCAACAATAGGAAGAGCAAAGAAAAGCAAGGTAGGCAGCAAATAGCTAGAAATGTTTAAGCAAGAAACATTTTTTTGCTCCATTGCTGTTCACCTAAAAACTTCCTAACACCAAATTAATACATTCCATATCTGTTGTTTCCATGAAATGACCATAAGCTTTCCTGTCACATCATTATTTGCATGCCCTGAAAATCCTACTTTAGCCAACAGGAAAACCAGCCAGACCCTACTACTTAAAAATATGCTGGTTCTCTCAGCCTTCAATGAAAATAATTAGCACAGTGGGGAAATTAATATAAACAAATTACTAACTCTTTTATTTGGATAGCTGATAAGAATTTAAGATCTTAATTAATTAGGAATAAATATCAATGTTAGTGAAGTGATTCATGGCAGGACTCTGTTGACTTACCTGCAGTAAGCCTGAAGCTGCTTCATTGAGGGCAGAAGGAGTCAAATAGCTGGAGACAGCTTTCTTGGTCATAAACCAAAGGAAAATTAAGCCAACTTAGGTTGTATGAAATTTGAATTAAAGGTTGGAAACCAAATTTGTTCTGCACAGGATTGTGTTGTGTGAAAACACTGCAGGAGAACAGGGGCTGCAAGAACAGCTCTCTCACTGAAGAATTACCAAGGAATACCATGATTGCCTTATTTCTGCAGTACTGCTGGGCAGCCTCAGCAGGTTTGGTATCAACAATGGACTCACTGGAAGATAATGGTAAATGTATATTTTTCTTAGGCAGAATATCTTGAAGTTTACATTTTGCATTTATATTTACTGATTTTTTCTATAAGTTGTCTTTCTTTGAAGGTATTCATGTTTCCAGTTTTGTTTTTTAATATCAATGTTTCTTCTATTCAATTCCAGTTTCCTCCTTTGACCCACTTTGTTCTTATCAGATTGTAGCATTTGTGATCAATTTCTCTTCAGAAAAAGTGAACTGAACTGCATGTTTTGATCCCTGGTTTTTTCCAGCCTTTAAATGGCATTACTAGTTCTTTTACTCACAGCAGTCAAGTATTGAAAATGTCTTGACATTTCTGCTTTTTGCTTTGACATTCATTAGTCTAAATCAAGTGACAAATGTGTAGGTAGAACTAGTGGATTAATTATTTTCACCTTTCACCTTCTCAGTTTGTTATAAAAAAAAAGTTGTATGCTGTAGATGGCAACTGCAATAAAACATGAAAACCATTAAAGCCATGTTTACCATTTGTTGTGTAGTAGTGGACATAAGAGTTTCTTATTTGCTATATGACATAGTGTTAAATCCTGAAATGAACTCATAGGAACATAGTGCAAAAAGGAAGAGTAATCCAGCCCAAATTCTCACTGGTGCCACTGGATTGGAGTCTCTGGAGTCTCCACAGCTCATGAGCAGAAGGACTGAAAAAAGGCCAACCATAAATACCTAAAAGCACAGAGATAACATAGCCAGAAGCTGTGTTGAGGGGGAAAACGAAACCTGGAGGCAGTCATGAGAGAAACTGTTGCAAATTTAGGTGAAGAACTAGTTGAACATATGTACACAATTGGAATGGGTTTAGATTTGAGTTTAGGATGAGATTTTAATGTACTATGAGAATTTTAAAGAGACTTTTTTTTCCCAAGCCTTCTAAGGGTGTTTAGAACCTTTTCTAGATAACAGGGCAGAGGAAAGGGAAGAATCTGGAAATAAACAAAAGGAAAATATGCCTTGGCACATCTGAAGACTCAACAGAATTTTAAAAATGCAAGAGATGTGGGATAGATAGATAAATTGTTTAAATTCAGTTTTTTTCTTAGCCAATAGCTGTTTGCCCTTTAGAGGAGATACCCACCAAGATTTAGCTGGAAGGGATCATGCAGTCCCAGAAAGAGCAAACGAGAACTGCAATGTTTAGGATGCCCTGGGCTTTCTTTAAAAGGTACTTGTATCATTAGTGTGAAAAGGGTAAGAGCTAGTTGCTT
>VWYI01045967.1:2735-14615 GCA_013399455.1 Anthoscopus minutus
AAACATACTTTGAGATAAAACTAGAGACAGACATTCAGTATATAGCCTTAACTGTATTCCTGGTGTCACTGCTTTGCCAAGAAAGGAAGATGTAAGGGTTTTCTGCTGAAATAATTTGCAGTTGTGTATCAAGTAAAATTTATGCTGAATAAATACATAAATGTGGACAGTCACACAAAGATCAGAAGAAAGCAAGACCAGGTCAATAGCCACTATTTACCCAAATCTCATTTACCCAAAGCCCATGGTTTCCTCCTACATACAGTATCTGATCCACAGGGTGATCACCAATTTATTTCCATAGAATCACAGAGTGGTCAAAGTTGGAAGACACCTGTCTTCCAACTTTTGGAAGATAAGTCCACTCATCCTGCTCAGGGCAGGGACACATACACATGGTTGCCCAGGGCAGAGCCATCTGGTTTTAAGTATTTTTAGTGATGGAAACTCCACATCCCTCTTAGAGCAATGTGTTCTAGAGTTCAATTGCCATTAGAGAAAGAAAACAACCAAAAACTTTTATGTCAAACTTCCTGGTTTTCAGTTTCTGGCCATTTCCTCTTGCCCTCTCACTGGACACAGTCGAAATTGGCCTAGCTAAATCTCTTTCATTTCCTTCCATCCTATACACACTGATAAAATTGTTCCTGAATGTTCTCTTCTCCAAGCTAAACAATGACAGAACCTAAGTTTTAAAATTCCAACTCCTAATCACCTCCAATTACCTAGAGATATGTGTTGGTACAGGAACTGATTTTAAAAAAAAAAAAAAAAACAACAAAACAAAAAGCCTTTACAGGCTGAAATTTGAAGTTGAAATGTAAACCTGCACTGGGACATCTCACTGACAAAAGCACACAGATTTGCAGTGCAGACAGTCTTGTGTTATAAGGTATGCTTTCCAACAGTGAAAACAATCCTATATTGTGTCCCTTGAGAGCAGTGATAAAGTGTACTGACTTGATTATTGGTTTAAAGGAATGCTGAAAGCATAAAAAGAGGAAAGAAATAGTTGGAAGATTTCCTTTAAAGGAGACACATTAAGTTCAATTCCTCATTCTAAAAAAATGAAATCAAGCATAACTTAGTAGGAATGAGAAATGTAATACAGTGAAGATTCAGTAAGAAATTTAGTTCAATAAAGTGAGCTTCAAATAGTTATTAAAAGACAAGAATGATCAAAGGTGAAGAATGAATGATCACTCATAGAATATATAGCTAAAAACAAATGCTTCCAATTATGCAGAAACCTGGATAGATCAAAATTACTGCAGATACTTTTGGGTAAATACAGCTGAGCAGACTCCATAAAGCTGCTGACTGTCCTGTATAGAAGAATTATTTCTCGTTCCCACAGCGTAAGATATTGGGTGTTTAGTCCTGCAGAGACATAAAAAAAGAGCATGTCAAGCATTCTGCCTGTTTGCCTTCTTCCAGGGTTTTTGTAACTGTTTATAAATGACCTCATCATAAAGTATCTGTTACCAATGGTAAGAGGCCTACCCAGATTATCTTCAATGCAAAGGAAACAATATTTTACATTGTATCTTCAAGCTCCTGCTTCAAGACCAGTGGGTTACCCAGCTGCATAGCATGGCATACTTCAGACTTGCTCATTTCATTCTGAATTAGATAGAAGTAATACCTTTAACCGTAAACCCCTGGTCCAGTAGGAGTATGTAGTGAGGTCCACAACTTGTTCCCTTTGCACCTCAACATGCATTAATAAATGTATTAGTAGTTGCCATACTAACTCTTTGCAGCTTGTAGCTCTCCTCAACCCATTTCTAGATGTAGGTTAGCCGGATCTTTCAAGAAATTCAGCTCTAAAAAGACTATTTTACTGTGTATCTACCAAGTAAACTTTACACAATTTGTCAGTATACTAGAGAAGGCAAAAATCCCTGCAACTATTACTAGAGTCTATTCACTAACATACTCCAACAGTTCATGATCCAGTATTTCTAGAAGCAGGATAGGATGGGCTTCTTTAATTCTATACTCTAAGGAGGAAAGCTCGTTTCATTATGTCCATCAGAGGTACACTGTCAGGATGTAAAACTGTCAACAGACTCCCCATCAACAGCTGAATCTAAGTTGCTCCTGTCTCAGGAAAAACACACTTCAGGGAGCTCCAGAAGGAAACCTTCATAATTGTCTGTGATAAAATAAGTTTGTCTTCCTCTGAGGACAGAGTATCAGGAGAAATTTCAGCATGACCACCAAGCAGGCTATAAATGTTGAAACTCCTTCTTCTGTCTGAAAAGACAGAGCTATCTATCCCAACAACATGACCATGAGTAAATATATAAGAAAGTTTTAATCTTCCCATCTCTTCCTCTCTGCTTAAATATTCCATGCCAAGTCACCACTCGCAGCCTCATAAAATGAAACAACAAAGCAAACAGAATTTTATACATCAGTCACCCACTTGAAGGTGATAAAATTTTTAAGCAAGACAGCTCAGTACTACAGAAAATTGCCTCATTATGCAAAACACAATCTTATTTTTAGTTTCTACCTTATGTTCCCTTGTGTTATGCTCCACTTGGCCTAAGCAGAAATTAATACACAAAAAACGAACAGAACAGAAATACACTAAAAGGATCCAAACATGGAGATTTCCAAGCTGTGCTTTTGAATTACCTCTTTTTTGGTTTGTTTTAAACAGCAAGCACTGCAGAAAGTGCTAAAGAACGCTGCTCCCGTGAGACTTAGTGGAGTACAATCACGGGTGGGTTCTGGGAGCAAAGCTGAAGAACAGGAATAGTGTAGCTTCTAAGCTTTCTAGTTTTTTGCTTTTAATAGATATACAATTCTTAAAGAAAAAAAAAAAAAGCCCAAACAAAACCAGAGATTTTATTTTTTTTTCTTGCTTCATAATTTAAGGCTGCATTAAGCACCCTGTACAGATGAGTACAAGATCACAGAATCATCAAACAATTTGGGTTTGAAGGGGCCTTAAAACACATTTAGTTCCTACTGACCTGCCACAAGCAGGGACACATTCCACTTGAACAGCTTTCTCTAAGCCCCATCCTACCTGGCCTTGAAGATGAAATACTGCTACACAAAACTGCATGTCTCAACTTAGTCGGTGACAAAATTAAGTAGAACGATGCCCATTAGTTTTTCCCAGCACAAGGTGAAACAGTGCCACCCACTGTTTCCCGGAGTATCCCCTGCTGTAGAAAGCTACGTTGGTTCTTCACATTCACTACGGCGGCTGTTCATGCTAAGCCTTCCTCCCTCACTCCCAGCTGGGTTCTACTACTGGGTGACACATCTACAGTGATATTTCATTCACTAGGAAAGCTGAACAAAGGAGAATTCTTTGAACTTACTCTACTACCGCTGAAGCCTCAGGATAGACAAAAGGCTGTATCACAGAAAAATGAGTGTTTTTTATCCCTGGGAGCATGAGTTTCTTTGAGTGTACCTGCCAGTTTTCACAATCACTAGCTGTATGCAAATCAAGTGAATCTCAGGCTGCAGACAGTAACATATTATACTTGTAATATGTTATGTACATTACACACTGTAGTATGTAACATCATGTAAAATTACAACTGCTATAGGGTCTAAATAACCAATGGCTTTTTTTCATACTCTTCCATTCATTTTGTATCATCCCTTAATGAGACCAGACAAGGAGTATCAACCACTCCCTCTTAAGATAGGTCACAGGTCATTCTCTCCTGTCAACATTCTTACCTAGCAGTTTATCTTATGTTAGTACAAGGAATGTTTATACAATCCAAGGATCAGTAGTTATCAGAACTGGTAACAGTAATGCATTGTTAAGACGAAAAGAGCACTTAAGGACTTCTCTTAAAAAATTAACCAGCACTTGTATGCATCTTACTTACCTTATCTCTGGATGGTGAGAAAGTGGCAACACCTTCCAACATAGTAAAGTACCAGCCACATAAAAGTCTACAACTACTAAGTGGTGCAGAAAACCAAGTCTTCCATTAACAAAATACTTTGTAAGCCACTTTACAACACAAAGTAGGCTGTTGCTCATACTGAACAATGTGCAGGCAAGTATTTCAATGATTCAGTAATTGTTTTACAACAAACAACTTGCCTCTTCACAAGAGCACTGGAAAATTCCAGAAAGGTCAAGTACAGTGGATGAAATAAAATTCTAGGCATGTCTAGTTACCTCAGAACCAGTTACACTTTGTTCATAGCTGAATACCAGACATTTTATCTTGGCAGTGCCTATTTCAATAGGACAAGGTAAGTAATGTTTTAAACCAAAATATAGTTGATTTAGGCTAAATACACTGTAAAGTTTTCTACAATGAGCAAGGTAAAACAGGTTGCTCAGAAGTGGTACACGGATGCCCCATACCTGAAAACATTCATACATGTCAGTATGGACAGAGGGCTGAACAATCTGATCTAGCAGAAGATGTCCTAGCTCACTGCAGACTTGGAATAAATGACCTTTAACAGTCCCTTTCAACCCAAACTACTCCATGATTCTATAACATTGTATCTTATGAATCATATATCCCAGCTGTGGCTAGGGCTCAGCTGTGGTCTATTAAAAACACTCTTAAGACATCCAAGCATCAGCAATGAAAACCCAAGACACCAACAGCTGAAATCTAGGACCCACACTAAAGGGAAAGCTGTAGACTCCAAATGCATTTGAGAGTTCCTTCCACTGCTCTGGAGGTGACAGCTTAAAAATGTGTATGCATGTTCAGAACACAATCTTTGGAAGCAAGTTTCATCATGTTTGTACTACTATGTCTACAGATTTCTCTTCCTATGTAACTAAATTGCCAAACATTCATTATGAAACGCTTTTTATTCTGAGCTCAGTTTCTCATTAGAATGAATAAGCATTTAATTCAGGCCCAAAATTAGAAATTTATCACTAGTGCTGAGTATCAAGGCAGCTATTTCACAGTGATACTCAGATGGTCATATGAATGTGACAGCTCAACATGAACCTGCAAGGATCTGCTAAAAAAACATGCTCACATGACAGTGAATTAGCACAGTAGGCTTTTAAGAGTAAATATACTAAAGACTTTAAGGTATTCCAGCCATTTATTTGCCAGTGTACAGTACATACTAAGAAACAGAAAAAAAGAAGGCCCACATAACATATGTATATAGTGTTTGCTGGACAGTATCTGACTAAAATCAAGGCAGAGTATAGCTCATACTTCATGGAGTCAAAATGAAGTTCAGGCACATACTTTATGTGTGGTTTAATGGTTTACAACTCTTTTGGTCTGTTTAGTAGAAAATGAACCAACTGAAGAAGAACTTCATCATTAAAGCCTTTCACATTTCCATCTTCCACAACATCATACAGTGGCTTACTGTCTGTACCCCAACAGATATTCTTTCGAGAGTTGTTTTTAATAGTTTCTGCAGTTAGTGCTAAAGTATTTAGCTGATAACAAAAGAAAGCAAAGTATTTTCCATCCGTCACTACTGCCTGTGATACAAAAGGACGGGTCACATCTGCTTCACTCCAGAATCCTACAAAATAAACAAATACAACAGGACTTAAGATTTTTATCAGCACACACACCTAAACCCTAGTCCCAAAATATTCAACTCTGAGAATTGCAGCAGCTACCTAGCAGGGAAAAAGCCCTGTCTGCTTTAGCAACACGCATTTTTCATACAGACTAACCAAAACACAATCACCAATAAAGCTTATATCCAAGATCAGGGACACAGTGGCATACCTGCATTTTGTACACAATTCCGTATCAAAAATTGATAAAAATCATTCACTGATTAGTCAAGTGACCTTTCCAAAACATTAAAGTCACTAATGCATCCGAAGTCCTGCAGAGGAGCTGAGGGAAAATGTCTTTTTACCATTTCACATTTCTCAACATGCAATGAGCATTTGTTTCATGACAAAAGCATGCACATGTATACAGAAACATAAGTAACTATAATAACCAACCAGACACCAAAAATACTATGTCAGTAAGTATTAATGTTTTAAACAAACCCCACTGAGCAGTAAGAGTATGTTAAAAATATTTACATATTTAGGCATGTGCACTAGTACACACACAGATATTTTTTAAAATTACTATTATGTGCAACACTGTTACAAACTGTTACAGAAGAAAAAAGTCAGGTTTGAATAGTGCTGTCCTTATAACTCATGATGAGCTCACAGCTGTGACCAGCCCTGAAGACAAGATTTACTTGACTTCAATACTTTACATCCACAAAGGAAGCTTTCTAATATACCATTACATAAAAAATTGGATGCAGAGCCAGCAATATACACTACAGTCAAAGAATTTTCTTACATGTGTTATTTCTTAAGTAAAACTACAAGCCATCAGGGGTCTTACAGTAACACTAGACAATAATTATATATACGAGAATAAGTGAAAGACTGATCTGGTCTAATCATCCAGGTCTTCTCAGACTTTTTAGACAAATGTAGACATAAAATCCCAATGTAAGGCTACTGACATTTTTCTTTCATTTCTAGTATTTTCATGGAATTGAAGTTACTGGAACAAGGGCTAAGTAACATAGTTGCTCCAGAAGAAAAAAAAAAATTGCCTGATGTCTACCACAATTTCATTTTAAGGTGGAAAGAGCAAGTGAAAGCAATTCAAGCTTTAGTTCAGGCTTACTATCATATATGAAAAACTATTTTTCTCTGTAATTAATTCCCCTGATTCCAAGTACTCAAAGTCTTAACTAACTCTCTCTTATCAATTCAATGGCACTCGTAAAGACTTCCTTAAAAGACAGTGTTCAGAAGAAAAAGCACGAGAGAAGATTGAAGAACTTTACAGAATGCATCCATAACCAGGAAAAATTTGTCAGGATGACTATCTCACCTTGATACATTGCTTGTGCTGCTGTCCAGGCAAAGAGACTTGCAATTCCATTTGATCGATAAACAACCTCAATCTGATCCTCGAGACGCTCTTTTATAAACCTCTCCCGCTTCAGTCTGTCAGGAAGCAGATGAAACTGGGTATGTCCATAACAGCAAGGATCTGCCACTTTTGATCCTGCGTGCCCCAAAACAAAACCATCAGTCAGAGCACACTCTATTATGCATACAAACACATACATCTTCACCATCAGACTCTAAAGCTAGAACCTCTACTGTAGATCTGTGAGGAGTTGCCTGCTTCCAAAGGCAAGAGTTCACATGCTAAATTGAGAATTTCCCTGGAGGTGTATCAAATTTCAAAATTTTGTGCCAATTTTCTATTCAACTAAACTTTTTCAAGGAAATTTGGACACACAGTACCACATACACGGGAGAAGGCTACTCTGCATTGCCTAAACGACATGAAATCTCACTTGAGATGTATAAACTACATATGCTTATTGAGTATAGTTATAGATAAAAATACACAACTTCTTTTCTGGTGGTGGGAGAACAAAGACTGAGATGGCATTAGTTTTGGGGCTGGTTTTCATTTGGTTGGTTTGTAAGGGTTTTTTAACAAAACAAAAGTATCTAATATTTCACAATTAAAACCTCTTACCTATAAACACCTTATTTTCATACTGTTTTTTAAACAATGGCAGTTTGGATGGCTTGTGATCAATAACAGGAACATCTCCAAGATCTGACTCCAGGGGTACAACCTTGGAAACAACAAAAAAAGGAAAAGTCACGATGCAAGACACATTTCTGACATCAGGTCCAATGTAATATACCATGTCCTGGTCAGACAAGAGGACATGCAACTTCTGCTTACATACATCATAAAAATAACCTTAACTGAATTTTTTTTTTGCAAGAAAAATTCTCACCTTGTGATGAGTTCTAGCACAGATATCTTGTATTAATTTTTCCACAACACAAAAAAACGTGAAATAAAGCTAAAAAATGTGAAATAAAGCTAAGTTACATCTGCCCCTTGTCACCATCTTTTAGCTTCCATAGAAAAAGAGTAAAAACATTTCTGGCAGCAGCCAATAAATTAACTTGAACCTACAGGCTAAGTTTACAGATCTGGTTTACTGCACTACACATTTTAAATTGCCTAGACAGTTCTTCCAAAATGCCAAGGTTTGTAGCAACTGACAAAACCAGCCCAAGAAAATTGTACAACTAAGCCACAAAAGTCATAAAAGTTCTGTGTTTACAGAAGACACAATGGTTTTCTGTCTGTGGTAGAAACTGGACAACAAAAACCCTCACTGCCTACACAATCACCATTGCATAAACCCGCAAGAAAAACATTACAATACTGAAACAGAACATACTTCCACTGAACTTGAACACTCAAGAAAATAATTGCCAAGCAGTAACAACAGATGGGAATGCTCACATTCAGATTATATGTGTCTGTCCTTATTTTTTTACCTCCACTGCGAGTATTCTCTTCCAGTGAGAATGTTCCACAGAACACTTCCCATTCTTGCCTCAATTTCCAAGCAGAGGATGTTAAAAAATCAATTTCATTAAATATAACCACCTGCAGTTTAAAGTATAAAGAGGACTAAGAGTTTAGAAACCCATCTCAATAGCTACATAGCCATTACCACAACACAGTAAGGGTATTAAGACCCAAAAAAATACCCAAATGTGCTACAAATGGTTAACTAGATCCTCCACAGACTACTTCTGCATGGTTGTCAGAAACAAAGTGAAAATGCACACTATTAACTTGCTGTTGAAAACATCCACACCTCGGGAAGCTGCTTTGGTACACGGATCTGGAGGTGCGGGTTATCATCTATTTGGAATCGCACAGGATCAACTCTACCCTTTCGACGTCCGTGAACAACAACTTCCTCACCATGATGCCAGTAATAGTTAACTTCAGGTTTTAGATCTGAAACAGAACAAAGAACACAGAAAAACAGTGAATCACCTGTTGCATTTAAAACCCTCCCAATTCCTCCATAGCTTCAGTGAGATACAAAACCCAAATTCGTGGAGAAGGAAGAAGAAGAGCAGTTACTCTGAACTGTACACTGATGGTCTGAACAAATGTGATACACCAGCTGTATCACAGCTGGCTCACAGACTGACCCTACAGCACAGGGGCTCCCACATCCCTTTCCCTGCCAGCCCCGCTCCGTACCGAGGGAGGAAGCAGCCAGCAGTGGATTGCGACCGGACAGGAAAGCGGCGAGGGTGGAGACGAGCTGCGTGAGGAAGGGGCCGGGCGTGTGATCCTGGTCGCGGTAGAGGAACGGCCGCTTCTTGTTCTGGTAGAAGCTCTCCTGGAGAAGGGCATCACAGGCGAGAGAACGCAGCTCACCTATACCCGGATACGGCGCCGCTTCTGCCCCGGGCCCCGGAGTTTTAGCGAGCCCCGGAGCCTCCGCATTCCCCGGCACCTCCGCTCCTGGTTCCGGGGCTTTGCTAGCCTCGGGGGTCGCTCCCGTCGCTGCCACAGAGGGTTTCGCGGCTGCAGCTCTCGGCGGTATCCCAGGCACTAACACGGTCTTTGTGAAACTGCGGTACCAGCGGTCGGCGTTGAGAGCGAAGGTCTGCGGGTACACCATGTACTTGGGCCGCTGCAGCTTCCCGTACAGCCGCAGCTTCTCCTCCACTGTGGCCGCCGCGTGCACCCGCTGGTTGAAGCGCTGCAGGCGTCGCAACTTGGCCGCTTTACTCTTGGCTGTGAAAGACGCAACCACGGGCGGGTAGAGAGGGCTGGCAGGCGGGGAGGGGGCGCCCAGCACCGTTTCCGAGAACCAGCGCCGACCGGGCCGCAGCAGCCACCGGGCCCCCGGCGCCGCCATTTCGCGGAACTGCGGGACGGCGGCGGGGCGATGTCCGGAAACCGTGGCAGCTGATTGGCCTCTGGGTACCACGTGACATGCCCGTCCTCCGGTCGATGGGCGGGTTCTCTTGAAGCGGGGGCTACCGGGAAGGAAGCGGCGGGGCCTTGAGGATCACGTGGCTGGCGGGAGCGGAACGCCCCGCGGCCTGACGCGAATGAGCTTCTGCGCATGCGCAATAGTGGCAGTACGGCCTCTGCCGCGTGGAAACTACAGATCCCAAGATGCTCAGTGAGAGGCAGCCCGCCAGTTCTGGGCCAGGCGGTAAAAGCCGCGTCCCGCTCCATGCGGAGCCCTCCAGTGCGCGGCTTGATGTGGTGCTGGGAGCGGCAGAAAGGACTGGGCTGGAAGAGGCACCTGAGGTCATCGAGCCCAGCCTGTGACCGAACATCACCATCTCAACAGACCGTGGCACTGATTGCCACGCCGTCTTTCCTTAAATACCTCCAGGGTCGGTGACTCCCACCACCTCCCGGGGCAGCCCGTTCCAGTATCTAATCATCCTTTCTGTGAAGAAATTCCTCGGAATTTCCAAACTGAACGTCCCCTGGCGCAGTGGGAAGCTACATTCTCTTGGCCTATTCCTCGCTGAAAAGGCTCGACAGAGCAGCCCAGTCCGGCCTAGGCACCTCAACCTCCCTGCCGTGCTGCAAGGAAGGGCCGGCAGTGCGGGTACCCGCAGCGCTGAGTGTCCACGGAAATAACTCCTTGTCAGAGACATTGCAGCAACATCTGGCTTTAATAAAGGAATTAAACTCTGCTAAAATATGATCTGTTACAGCCTTTGTTTGTGAAATGAAGTGAGCTAAAAGTGGCATACCAACACCACAAGAATGCCAGAGTAACTGCATGTTTATCCTAGAGATGCTTGCAAAAGTTAAGGGTATTTCTCTTCAGTGGACAGAAGAAGTTCAATATTTATTCTGAAAACTTTTCTTCTGTCATTACTTTTTGAAAGTGGATTATTTGCAGGAGATTGTTGTTTTTTCCTGTATTTCCATGAAATATGACTAAGAGGGGAAGTGGAAAATATGCATGGGATTGGGGCAGGAGACACATTACATACATCCCAGATTATCAGCCTTCTTTCCTCAACTGCTTAGTTTTCTGCTGAACTGGTGAGCACTGCTGAAATGGTGGATTCTTTGGAATATAGAGGAAATTTTTATGTAAATGGCAGAGATGTAAAGCCAGAGTTTGGGTTGAGATTTTCAAAGAATATAGAATATAAACCCGTTGTCTTTAGAAATTAAGAGATAGTAAAACAGAAATTAAACTACTGTTAATTCATGGCTAAACTGTTCTTTGGTTTACAATTCACAGGGTATGTTATAAGAGGCAGATTTAAATGTTAGGTTGCAACTAAGTTTAGCATCAAGTATTTAAAATTTGTTTTCATTTTGAATCCAGACACTTTTTTCACCAGATGGGTAAAGGGATAAGGCCATAGATCAGATGACTGACCATTTAGGAAGCAACCACTCTTCCTTCTCCTCATACCACACACTGCAGTCTACAAGTGCATCCAACAGCCTGTTTTCCTCTTAATTGATAAAGGACACTGGCCACATATGTTCCCATATGAATCTCTTCCCTTGTGATCACAGCCAGCCATGTCAGACTTACACAAGTTGTTGAGAAAAATCTCCATATACTGTTCTTAGGCATTTTGTTGCTGTATATCCTCTTTCAAAACATGTTTCCTTTGTTGATTAGAAATATTTTCCTCATTTTGTCTTTAAATGTATTCATAGTCATTTTATACCTGCTTATCATTGTGCCAACGTTATCCTTTAGTTTAAGTAGCTTTTTGCTCTCTTCGGTGTTGGCCTTCTGTAAGAGACAGTCCGAAATTTTCCCTCATCTGCCTCATGACAGTCACCAGGACAGAAGCTAAGACCATGAGAACCCCAACAGCAGTTCTGGCCTGGTTGAGGTGGATTCTTGCCCAGTGATTGTTTGCAGGTGTGTCTGCTATGTTGCCACGGTACATTTGCTCAAGCAAGGACTGACAAGTAATGGCCTGTACTGTTCTCCTGCACGTACCTCAAGACCATGTGGAAGGCTGATGCACCATTGAATCATGAGGTTAGAATTAGAAGATAT
>VWYI01045973.1:0-39312 GCA_013399455.1 Anthoscopus minutus
CCACTGCCCACCAACACCTGCCAGCCTGGATGGAATGTTAACCTTTCCAGTGCACAGATGAGACTTTCAGACCATGATACTTCCCTTGGGTGAGAGAAAGCACAGAGGGACAACGTGAAAACAACAGGGTCGGTTAAGAAGAGTTTAAGTATCAGATAGAAGGCGAATGAGGAGATGAGGAGATGTCCTAGTATTGGGACTGAAAGTTCTTTTGGTAATGCCATGGAAATGGACTGTAATAACTACAGCATTTCCTTTAATTTATGAGAGAAAACAAGTATGGGAGGATGATGAAGTGTTCAAATGTGGAACTGAGCAGAGGCAGAAGATGTTGAAGAAGCAGTGACACTCAGGAATTTGAGCAGAGAGACAGAGGTGAAAGTGAAGAGGACTCTGTCTCAGGGAGCAAAGAAAAGACCTCTGTTCTTAGAGATGAAGATGATTGTAGAAATCAGTGAAGACAGTCTTCCCTTCAAACAGCTCATCCTTAAAAATGACACCCCATAAGTTGACAATGACCCATTCACTCAATTGTGAAAATGGGAGGAATTTCACAATAGAAGTTTTTCTAAATGGGGCACCTGCTATTTGTGGAGATGCAAAGCCACGAGAAGACTATGCTCTTGTGGAGATTTCTCCATGGTGTTGAGAAAGAAAACTCCTTGCCCTATGAGAACTGAGGAAAGATTATTGTAGAAGTGATAACTGATTTAAAATCCCAGGTTTTGTTTTATCTTGTCAGGTGGGAAAGAAAATAAAGTGGGCAGGGGAGGAATAGTGTTCTGCAAGTTTCATTCTGATTTTCTTTTTTTTTCCTATTCTTTTAGTTTTATTAATAAAACTTTATAGTCTTTGAGTTTGAGCCTGTCCTCCCTTCTCCTAAAATCATATCTCACAACAAAAAATGAGTAAGTGCACTGGTGAGTTTAGCTAGTTCTAAACTCACCACATTACCCTACACAATACCATAATTACCTTTTCCATTGGCATAAACCTCCTATTTTAGCTTTATTGAGAGTGTAAATAGAAATCACAAGCAGAACATTGCCTGGCCCAAGACAATGTTTTCCTATATTTAGATGGATAAATGAAATATACTTGCAGAGAATCCACTTGCTTTGTTTTAATTGTATGGCATATTACAGACTGAAGCCACTCAGAAGTTTAGAGGAAGAGCCAGTGGTGAGGAGCTCATGAGTGGTATAAAGATGAGACTGGTGAACCTGGAAGTGTATTCTACCTTTCCCTGAATGACACAGAGCATTAGCCAGTCTACAAATACTAGACAAATATATTGCACTGTGTAAAGTGAGGTGAAGCAGTGAAGAGTCCTACAGCATAGGTTCTTTAAGTTCTCAATTTTTATGTCAATATGTTGCCTCAATATATACCTCTCATTTCAGTTTTGGGGGGTTTAGGCTTAATATTATTACACAAAAGTTTGGAGACAACAGAGAACAAAGGGAAGAGGCAATTTATACATCATTTAATAAATTCATATGTATCATATCTACATGCCCACTAAATACATTAAAATATGGGTTTAGGACTTCTTTCAACCCAAACTAGCTTGAAATAATAAAAAGGTCTGCATTTTAAATTTTTTATATAGAAAAATTTATTTCATATAATTCTATTCATTCCCTTTATACAGGCATATCAGGTTATCTTTTTAGCTTACACAAGTAGGTTGATAAAGTTTTAAGCATAGTGCAATAATATAACAGAAAGCCTAATACTGTAGGAATAGGGAACAAAAAGAAGGTCATATTTCACAAGGCCTTTGAATATTATTTGTGTAATAGATTTTCAGTTGAAGTAAACTAATCCTTAGTAACAGCATTATTTTGTATCACTGTATTTTCCTAATGCCTTTTTCCTAGAGCCTCAAAACAAATGTCTACTCTGTAATTTTCCTCTGTTTGCCATGAATAATGTTAAAGACGCAAACAGTTGATCACAGGATCTAATAGAGCAAAATGGTTGTGGCAAATCTGCCTAGCCTAGAATGTGTCTCCATGATATATATAGCAGAGGGGTAGTCCTCCTATTTTAAGCTTGAATCTATATTAAGGCAGAAAATCAAATTTTTTATTCATCAAATTCTGCCTAGTAGGTTATGCCTTTTGATAGACCAATATTATCTCCTTTTACACTACAATGAATCTACACTGCGTGAGGAGATACCCAATGTTTATTAGGTTATAGGTTGCACTCTTTAGCCCAACTTTCTAGTAACCATTTTATCCAATTTTCCTCCAGGGCAATTAGGTTTAGGTCACAGTGACTGACTTTTATTTAGTCTCAGTAGCTACATCTGCAGTGTATTTAAAGCAGAGGTCCAAGGCCAGTTTAGATTTTCCTGTAATAATATCCTGTGCTCACATGAGAAATTGAGGAATTGGGATTTACCTTTGCATTGGCTTGAACAGGATCAAGAGGCCTTCCTGAGTGGCAAAGTGAGACAGGGAACAAAAAAAGGATAAAAAGAAAAACAAACCAGGCCTTAGCTCTCTGCAAGGCCCTGGCCTCTAGGAAAGCAGCATAGGTGCAGCCAGTCTCAGTATCTCCTTTTCCTCGGTGTATTAATAAATTGCATTGCACAGCTGTACTATTGCAAGGCAGCATGGACACACAGGAAGCACTGGCTGGGATCCCAGAGCACTGCAGGTGGCTGGGAGCATTCAGCAGGGTGCACTACGCCAGGGCACTCCCCAGCTCCTGCTGCAGTCTGGACAGAACAGTTTGTGTCTGCTCTGACACAGACACAGCCCAGGAGTGGCAGCTGCTTTGGCTCCTTGCTCAGTCACTGACTGGGAGGCAGAGAAGCCTTTAAAATTATAAGTTAATGCTGGAACTGCTAGGAACAGCTTTTAAAATTCTTGTAAAATATGCCTTTTACGTGCTTGAGTATATACATTTAACAGAAGGGAGGAGAACAAAGAGGACATGAAAAAGTGAGAGAAGATGGGTTGTTTTTTCCCTTCATGAAACAGTGAAAATTACTATTTTCATGTTGTTCAGCAGTTGTCAGAAACAAAACTGTTTCAAAATCAATGTAAACTGTGGAAAACTCTTATATGAACACTGCTAGATTTTTTTTAGATTAGATGAAACAAGGGAAACGGATACCAACTAGAACATGAAGAGAGCAAGAACTACTAAATTCATCTTCTAGCATTTAATTTTTTATTTTATTTTTGCTCTGGTGAAGTTGGGCTCCATTTTGAAAAGATGTTATAGTAAATAAAGTGTTGTTAGTAAATCTGATGAATCTGTTTTGGTTTTTTTCTTCTGTATAGAATTTATCAAAAAAGATATAAACCTGCATTCTATTTGTTATTTTAAAAAATTAATTATTTTCCAAAAAATAACATTTGATAGTATTGTCTAGTCGAGACAGTACCAAGTTAGGACTTCTGCTTGTCTGCTGCGTTCCTGTGAAACAAGATGTGCCATTTCTTCATTTGTTTCCTCTGTAGCCTAATTAACAGTTTTTGGAAAGATATTGATGTACTACCTGCATTTTGTCTTCACCTAAGGGAGTCAGGTTGGACAAATGTCACCGGTGTAAGGATTAGTTTGTCAAATGTTTGAAGAAAAAAGATCAGTGCTGGTATGCAAATAAGCACAGTTATCTTTTGAATCTCAGCTGAGATCCTGACAGCTGGGAAAATCAAGCAGACATTTGTTTTGAAATGAAACTTAAAAAATAATGAGAAAAAATCCCAGATCGCTGGAGTGCTATTTATACTATTGTTTCTCACAGTAAAAGCATATTGTGGGCCACAGGATATGGTGAGTTATACCTACCTCATGTTATAACAGGCAGGGAACCCCCAAATATTAAATGAATGCAGAGAGCAGTACAATATGCTCCCACATCTTAGTTCAGGAAGCTAAAAATATATTGTTATTCTCCACTGTGTCATTTATTTTGACTGTATTTATCATTAGCTCTGATCTCTCACTTCTACAAAGGTGAGTAAAAACACATTTCTAGCTGGACCTTAGGCCTCAAAGACTTTTGACAAAAGCTTCTGCAGCCTGATCCAGACTAAACTCACAGTGAGATTCTGGGATACAGCAGAGCTAGCCCACGTGGCTGCTGTAGAGCCAGTTCTGACTCTTCCCCACCCAAGGCACTCAGTCTATCCCACTTCCCTAGACTGGCACATCTCTAGGCAAATGGACCTAAACCAGCAGGAAAATATTCCTCTTATTATTTTAGTAGTTATTCTGCTGCCAGATGAACTCCCTCAACTGGCATGATACAAGATCAGCAGCTTTCTGTGCTGGTCCAAGAGCACAGTGGGATGGAAAGGAGGGCAAAAACAAGTTCTCTGCCTGTGGCAGCAGCTGCCAGTACAGCTGATCAGCACACCAGTAACTGCACCCTGTGTGCAGCCACCACATGTGCTCCTTAACCCTGCTCTGGGGCAGCCTCCTCCTCGTCCGCACCGCACAGCCCCCGTGGGAAGGACATGAGCAGCCCAGAGGGGAGCAGGTGGGCATGGGAGAAGGGAGGAAGGGAGGCAGGGAGGAACTTCATCTCCCAGGGGCTCTCTTCATTGCACCAGCACATGTGGCTTTGAAGTGATGGGGTCAGAAATTGCCATGCAGCACTGCTGTTTGTAATTGAGAATCTTTCTCTTATTTCCTTTTTTTTTCCTGGAAAGTGCTGTATTGCTGAATATTAGATTGTCCTCTGTTACATGAAATTATTAATATGTGCAGGTTTTTAAGATATATAGCTGCTTTTTTTCTGTTGAAAAGAACCGTTCTATGAATTAGTTCATTTACACTCACAAAGCCTAAATAGCTGGAACAAAAATTTCCAAACTGTCCAACCCATTTTTTAATTATTTTTTCTTTCAAGTTGTTACCCCTTCCCCACAAATTTTCACCTGTTCATCCTGGATGAGACTCAGACAAGCCTCACAGATTCTCTTTCAGACATGCTTCCTGTGCATCTCTGGCTCTGAAGCTGCATTAGCTGTAGGTAATGTCTCCTTGTTCTGCTGCCCCTTGAGCCAGTTACTAGAAGCGACTGCCCGTGAAGGGACCAGAAAGAGCATGAGCTCCAGTTTGGGTGCACCAGAGCCCCTGCAGAGCTGTCTACAAGCTTCACCACATCTCAGAGAATACAAGTGCTCTGGGACCTAAATCCCCAGAAAATTTCTTAGCAGGAGCTACTCCCCACTGGGAGAAATCTGAAAAGAAAAATCCAGGAGCGAAGACTTAAAGAAATGCATTTATCTCTTGTTTAAAAAAGATAAAGTGCTGCAGGGAAGCATTGGTCTCTAGTGGGCACTTCCAAGCTGTGGCAAGTTTTCCTTGTGCTTAGGTAGTTGGCAATAGATCACCTACTGCTGTAATAATGTGATTCTGAAGTATGATCCCTGATGCTGGCTTGGAGTTCATGGAAGAAAACCCTTGCTTAGTTATTATTAACACTCTCCATATGTCTCAGAGACAGATGAGAACTACCTTTACAGGTGCAGGTCTGACAAGACAGTGATACTTGTTATTTGTTGTGCTGCTGCCAAGACTGTTTATATTAAATCTGGCCACCATCAAATTCAGGGAGAGAATTATTTTCATATAGTTGGGGCTAGTTGTTCCAAAATCAGTGGAGTATTTTAACCATATTTTAAATCCCTACTGCTTACAATTAGACTGGAAATTCATTGGGAAAAATACTTAGCTAGCATGACAGACCAGATGAGGTAAGAGGCATTATTTTATATCTCTGATGTGAATTATTTTACATTTCCTTACATGAGTGTCATCCTCAAGATGATGGAGTGAAGGAAAATGGTCCTCTTTGTAACAGCTGAAGAATGGGAAGTTGGGACAAATAGAAGTTTTGCCCAAGTGCCTGTCAGAGGCACAGATACACACAATGGAGGGAAGCTTAACACACCATTATATAAAGAAGTGAAAGGCTATAAGTACTAAGTAATCAAGTTTTCATTTTTATGGCTCTACACATCTATCTATTCCTTGGACACAGGACTTTATTATATAAAGACAAATGCTGGACAAAATCATAATGCTCCAAGTGTTTTTCAGTTGCCTCAAAATTCCCTGACTGATATTAAAGCCAAAACTATATAAAAGCAAAAGAAAAAAAAACAGAAATGAGACTCAGAAAAAAAGTGTTGCTAGAATGGAGTGCAGCCTTAGACAAGCCAATCAACTGTTGAATTATGGTGTTTGATAGGCTAGACATGTGCTAGAGAGTACTAATAAATACAAAAAGTCTAAATCAAGAAAACTTGGCTGGGTGTTTCTCCTGATCAGCCTCAGATCAGGAGAAATGCTTTCATGTAATGTTGAGAAGGAAACTGTGGAAATGGAGGCACACCTGGCCATTTTCTGGCCAGATTTCAGGGCTCATCCTCTGAGTATCAGCATTGATACAGCTCACTCTCAGCACTTGGTGTGCTGCACTGGAGGGCAAAGAGAAGGGAATCAGGAATCCAGCAATATCTTGATCCACAAGGAAGTTGGTGCTAATGTATTTTCACACTTAGAAGGGTGGATGCCGGTGCTGCTGGATAACATTCTCCTTGAAAGCTAAAGCACACCTTTGCCTACCTCTTTACACAAGTTTCTGAGCAAGTAAAAATTAGTATTCATGTGGATTAAAGTTCCTCATTACATAATTTTTTCTCCTGAGTGCAGCTGGTCAGTTCAAACTGCACCATCTGTGTGTGTTTGTACACAAGACATTTCCAGACAAATTTCCCTCTGTTTTTCATCTTTCAGGTTTTCTGAGATTGTGGCCTGAGCAGAGGGGAGGAAGAGGGTGTGGTCGTACCACCAGAGAGATGCCTTGGCTCAGTCCACTGGCATGTATTTCTCTCTTTCTCCATCTCTTCTGTCACTTCTGTGACACAAGTAATACACACCTCTATACCATCCATGCACTTGATGTGTCGTTCTTCACCAGTTTAAAGCCTGCCATGGGCCATTCCTACCATAGGTCAGATATTTAACAGTGCTCAGAAGTGACAATAAGTCCTGAAAAGCTAACCCATAACAAATTGCAAGTTTGACTTGGCAAGTAGAGTCCTAGTTTATTGCTTATGACAAAGCTTGTCCTAAAGCTGGACAAGGCATGATTTTTGGTTTGGTATATTTTAATGGAGAATGTCTCAGAGTACTGAGTGGCTACTACTGTGGCTTTTGAAAATGTACTGCCATGGCAATACACTTGAACATAAGGGATTTTCTTAGGTTCTTTCCCCTCATATCTACTTCCTCATTGTTTGTAATTTCTCTTATCAAAATCTTACTGCTAGAGAGAATATATTGTACATCTGTTTTCAAGTTCAGAAATTACTGAGATCTTATTGTTTGTGGATATACAAAGATATTCCCTTGTTCTAATAAAGAGTAATGACAGTTCTGTCCTGTTTCTGTTGTACATAGTTATATTATTGCTGTTTATATTTCCCTTATTACTTTTGAAAATCATTGCACTTCATCTTGATCATCAAGTTGGTGCGACACATAACATCATGTAGCTGCTAAATTATGCATATGAGCATTCATTTTTTCAAAACTACAGCTTTCATGAGCAATTCTCTAATAAGGAAATTACTCCTGTGTAGATTTTTTGTGAGACATATCGCTGCCTGGCTTTGCAGACAGACATAGCACAGTGTTACAGCATTTACATCATAGCATACTGCAGCCTGCCATGACACACAGTGAGAAAATAGCAAAATACTGCTATTATGTCATGCTGACATTGCCTACTGTAATATTTGTAGCAGCCACTTTCCCCAGCAAAGCACAAGACTTATCTCCTCAAAACCAGCTTCATCATGGAGAACAAAACAGAGGAAAACCCTTGGGGGAACTTCCAACCATTACAGAGCTACTGTTGCTTGTCTGCAGCTTTTTTGCCTTCAGTGTGACACCTATGCAATGGCACTGGGGTAGAGGGAAAATCTTCTTTATCAAGGTCAGGAGGAATTCTCCAGGGCAATGACCCAGTACTCTGAGTCCAGACTGAAGTCAACGACCTTCATACCAAAAATCACTCCAGATGACACTCCTGGTGGTTTCAGCATGCAACTGATGATTGAGTATTCCCTTGACTCCAGAAGCTGGCTCTATGCATATGGCAGGACACTGCACTGCCAGAGTCTGTACTCTAGGCACTGTGAGGAGAGAGTGAGTCATTCTGTCCAATTGCTCTCTACAGCTTCCAATATTCAACATCAAAATATAAGGAGAAACCTATGGGATTCTGCAATACCATTTGTAGACTGAAAGATTACTTGTTGGCTCCCTCCATCTCCTTTGATTTCTGTATTAGATAAGTCTATTCCCTTGGACAAGGAATGTTATGCCTCTTAAACTATGCTTCTGCAAAGAAGACTTAAATGATTTGTTTTTTTGGCTCATTAGCTCGTCCTTGCACTTGAGAAAGGACAGTACTGCTTATGAGTTGAATGCTCACTTCAGCTATGAAGAATGGCAAAGAGATTAACATGGCTTTATCTCCAATCTGTCCACACTTCATACTAAATTTCCTTGCAGATCAAGAATTATGTAAAATGCTTAAATCACTGCAGAACATTTTTTTGCGTTGTAGTTGCTGTGGGTTGTAAAAAATAATATTGGTAAAGGCAGATGGACAGAACAAACAGCTAGAAAATGGCAAAGATAGGCAGGATAATGACACAGTGATGATCAAAGCAGCATGACAAGAGCCTGTAGATCAGTTTGGGAAGTGAGTTACAGGGAGGTAAAAAGTCATGATGAATATGTCATTTTCCTACAGACAAGTGTCTGAGAACCTGATTAAGAACATTTTCCAAGACAATTATAAGCTTATTTTAGTAAACTATGGCATAAATCAGTTTTCCCACATCTTTTATCTGCTTTTCCATGCACAATGAAAGATAGTACATGAAAGAAATTCCTCATATGAGGTGAATCCCAATGTTCAGCAAGTCCTAGTTGTGGACCTCCATTTTTTCTCAAAACCAGGCCCCCTCCCATTCTGAGAAGATATATTGGGGCTTTACCTGCCAAGGACTCACATTTTACCTTTAAATCTCTGTACTATTATGTGCTACTCCAAATGCCTTCTTTTTAATAGCTGCTACTTTTTTGTTGTTGTTTTTAAAGTAATTAGACTAGCTGTGCATTCATTCCCATTTGGATAGAATTTAATTACCTAAATTTTGTACATCAATATATATGTCACTCTTTCAAAAAAATGCAGCTTCCCCCTCTTAACATTCAGGTAAATTTGGCTTTAGTTATTTCTGGGTTTGAATTTTTGATAACTTCAGTGTCCCTAGTTTTAGGAAATTAACATATCAGATGGATTATCTCCCTTTTTCTTGGCCTTTGTGTAGAATCCTTTACTATTAAATACAGAAAATAGGGATTCAGTACTATCCTTATAACTTAGACTATGACAGCTGATTGGAAGCATGATTGCTGTCTCCTTTTATTCCTCTAAACAAGAAAATCTGCCCAGTTGCTATAATCCAGAATGGATTTATAGTGATTCGCAATGAATGGATCATTCACACAGCCCTATCAATTAACAATATTACACCAGGGATTAATTTGTCTTGTGACATTTAGGGCACATGTTGCACTTACCAAGGGTGCATGCAGGTACACATTGACTCTATAATCATTCTTTAATTAGCTCAAAGTCTTTCTCAAAGTGAAAATCCACCAGTAGCCATAATCACCTGTGTAGAAAGCCATCATAAAAAATATTCTCTGGGAAGTTGCTGTCTTCAGTATTTTATAGCTGCCCTGGTATTTTATATCATAAAATGTCCTTAGCCATAAAATATTGCCATTTTCAAATACTTCTGTGCATCAAATTGGAATATGTGGAGTGTTTCTACAAGACTCCACCCTTAAAGATTTGATCCTGCAAATGCTTGACTTTGATGACACTTGAATGTGGCTATTACTCGTATTTCTAAGGCTGAGCATATTCATGTCCACTGGATCACTCCTTAGCTCCTGAGCATCTTAAATTAGGAACATTGCCTAGAGATGAGCATACCCCTAGGAATAAATTTTCATGCATGTGCTTCCATGCACTGTGTATAAAGTACCAATGATGTATGCATTTATTTTCGTTTAATGAAAATAAGTCCATCCTGTGTCCTCAGTAAGACTAATTTATCACCAGTACATAAGAGCTAAATGACTCACAGGTCAGCTAAGGCCAGAGCTGCCTCCTCATCCTTACCTCTGTGTCCCATGCTGGTTTCTACCCGCAGGAAGCACAGCCTTTAAAAGCACTTCACGAGGGCTGACTTAGAGGAGGATGATTACAAGTTCAGATCTATGTGTTTCATAAAAATTCCATCCTATTTTTATAGGTTCATGCTGGGGTGGAGCTCAAACAGGGAGGGTTGAATTAAACTACTGTGGCAGCAGCCAACCCAATGAGTACAGGGCTTGAAAGGACCAGGGCTATAAAAAAATATTAGTCACACATCATTATTAAATAATGTTTCAGAAGGGTATACCTTGAGTTCATTCTTGCTAATTCAGCAAAACAGAAGAATAAGAGCAGTTTGTTATTCTTCACATGGGCATTTACCATTTCTGTGCAACCTTAAATCAGGAGAGGATTGGGACTGCAGCATGTGAGCAGCAGAGCAAAAAATATACAGGTTCAGACAATCACAGCATTTTCATTAACACAAGAAATATTTCTGTCTACCCAACACCACCATTGAAATCAGCAGCCAGGGTCACAAAAATAAAGTTGTGCAACTGGGTTCTTTGTTTAAGAGAGAAAAAAGCCACACACCATAACCTCCAGTATGGCACTGCAGACATGCACGTGGCACACACACATGCAGACAATTGTCCTGTATTGCCAATTTTATGGACAATGCCAGCTCTGTACCTGCCTTGCAGCTAGAGAGCAGAACTAGAGGCTTCAAAGACAAATTTTGCATGCACTCACACAGAGAAATATCAAAGGTATGGCTCAGAAATAATCCTCTGAGCTCATGGGGCACAGCTAATTCATTCCAAGAGTCTGTAGCCTGAGAATCACCCCATCAGTGCCGCCGTGGGGGTGGATGCCACACTCTTGGGAAGGCCTCATCCTATTCCAAAATCGCTTCAGCTTCCCTGCCACTGGAAACATCCCTGCTGCAGCCTCCCACGCCCACAAGCATCCCCCAGTTCATCCTTCACCCTAGACAGTTCCCCCAGCGCTGCTGGTGCCCTCCAATCAGCAGATATCCATGGCAACCGCTCTCCGGCACCAGGAGGAGACAGCTGAGTTGGATTGAAAATCTCCCTTCTGCTCCTGCCTCCATCACGTGCGACGAATGGGCAGGCGAGCGGCTCCCCTGCTCCCCGAGCTCGGGAAATGCATTCCTGCCTGCCTTTGTTTCCTTCTCCCGGGCCGTCCCCCCTGCGCGGTGCCGCTCACCGGGGCACCCTCGCCGCGCCGCCGATGCTCACTTAACGGAGACGCTGTCGGCTGGCGCTTCTCTCACACCTCCCAAAATTACCACTCAGCGGGCGAGCCTCGCAAATTGCTGACAAATACTGAGCCTCTGGCCATGCCAAGGCTTTTGTTGCTCTGCCCTCAAAGAGCAGGCAGCGGTGTAATAAATATGGTCTTGTAACACAATCAGATTGGGGGAATCAAATAACTGTTATCATTATAGAGCGTTTGTTGACGCCACAGACACTTAGGCAAGATCGCAGACCGCACATCGCTTTGCCTCTCCTTGCCAGTGGATCTCAGGAACGGGTTCGCATGCCATGGCCCCGTGGCTCGGCAGCTGAGTCTTCGGAGGATCTGCAGTAGACCTGTGGGCTGTGGGCTGCTCAGCAAGCACACACAGACACAGCCCTTCCCACTGATTTCTGTCGATCCGAGGTATCAACAGTCCTGGGCCAAGCCAGGCTGCCAAAAATTTTTGCTCGGGGAATGTTTCCATTCTCATTTGTAAGCTAATATTTTTGGATATCCAACTAAATCTAACTTGCAGTTTGGCTCTGTGATCTTTGAAGGAAACGTTTATTTTTCACTCTGTTGCACTTCCTGCCAGATCCTGGGACACAGCAACAGCACAATCCTGTCCCATACCTGCTGCAGCAGTTGAGGCTTATGCTAAACCTCTGTGGTGTGTCCAGTCTGTCTCTGGGTGTTGTATTACCCTAAAAGGAGGCTGAGAGACATCTTACCTTGTTTCTGTCACAGAGAGACCAGTGCCAAATGTCTGTGGATTTACATTCACAAGAATCTGCCTTCCCTTTGGCTGATGCTGACCAACCCCTGTACAGCTCTGCAGTCTTACAAAGGCCCTTCAGGAGTAGTCACTGAATACGCAGTCCATTAAGATGCATTAGAATATACCTATAAAAATCTGTGATAAATGTAAGTTTTAAGAAAAAAGCTGCAATTCATGACTATTTTAAATATTAAAAATTTGGGGGTTTCCCCCAAATACACAGAAAATTAAGAGAGTCTGCAACATGAAGAATCTCTTCATATTCTCTTTTTAAAATCCAAATCTGAATGATGGTAGAGGGTGTGTTCCTGTTAGCTGGGGTGCCCAAATGGTTTGGGGCACAGACATGTTTCAGTGACTGATTGACCTAACTGGCTAAGATGTCACCAACACGTTCTTCATCTGCACTGTGAAAATAGCAGCCTACAGCAACATCAGAAACCTGTTTTCCCTAGACAGACGGAGTGGATAGGCCACATATGTAGCATATTAATACACAGAGATGATATACACAGGCTCTTTGTCTCATCCTTCTAAAAAGGTTATTAACTGTCTTTCTTACATCTAAGGGGAGAGATTGGCCAGAGCTGTCATATGTTCCTGTCAGATTTTTCATACCAGCACTGCAAATTAGGGCTTTGGGGAGTTAGCAAAAATAAAGATAGGTGGTACAGAGCCAGGTGGAGAGAAATGTTGAGTGTTGCATTTGCATAGGGTTTAACACAAACAGGATCAGAGTGAATTCATTCCTGTTGCAGAGGGCTGTCTTGAGACCCATGAAATACCCCATTAACCCCTGATGGCCCCACAGCTAAGGTGGAGACAGATCCTTTGCACAGACAAAATACCCCCCTTAAAGAATAACAGTCTGGCTTGGATGTCCATGGTGTTTCCAACTGACTCCAAAAAGATGTGGTGCAGTGTCAGAAAATGCCACCCCACAAAATCCATAAAACACAGCTATCACTAGAACCTGGAAGGGGAGATAAATACATCATAACAATTTTATCCAAGGCAGGAACAGCTATTATTGGCCAGGAATACAAGGGCTGTAGAAGTGATGAATTTCTGCAGTAGAAGTCCGGTTACAAGACTCCCTTGCTTTGGTATGATTTGTTCACTGCATATGTTTACAAAAACAATAGTATCAGATCTTATTCTTGCCTGTTGGTTATTTATTTATGGTATTGTACAATGCCATATCTTGTCATAAGCCTGGGTATCTCAGAGGCCACACCAATGTACAAAGCCTTCATGAAAGAGGGGGAGAAGGACCGCGCCTGTCCCAGCCTGTTTCCACAGTAGAGTCAAGTATGCAGCACTGTGGTTAAAAGAATTAGAAACTGCCTAAAAAACCTGAGCAAATAGTAAATTTCAATTTCAAAGCACAGAACTACCACAGGAGAGTTTATTTCCAGCCTCATCAAAGCTTCACTTTGTTTAGATGCTTCTGGCCAGCTGGAGGCAAAACGTCATTATTTCATTACTCTGAAAAGTCCCATGAACACCTCTTGCCCCATATACAATAGAACACTAATAGTTATAATATCAGCAATGGAAAGCTCATGCAAAAGACTTCAAGCCCATCCCTGCCCAGTTAAAAAAAAAAAAGAAATCCAAATACATAAACTACAAATAAGCACTGTGAGAGTTTCCAGGATTTGAATGTTTCTCAAAAATCAGCTGTGCATCAGTGGAAGGCTTTGCTCACTAGGAGAGAGGTAATGAGGTTTGTTCATGCAGGTAGCAAGTCGACTTTAACTATTTTACTCCCATTGTTTTGAAGATGTTCATGTTTTCTTAAAAAATAACTTTCTCTGCCCAGAACTAAGGTACTTCTGCTTGATTATTCAGAGAAGTCACCATAATTCTTCTTTACTATGCCAGTCTGTCACCACATAAGTAATTGCCATGTCACAAATGCAACATCATAACTTTAGAGTGAGATGAAGCAAAAGGAAACAGTCAGTGGGGTTAAAGATACTTGGTGAAGCAAGCCTTTGAAAGCAGCTCCTAAATGCCTTTGAAAGTAGCCACAGAGGCTTGACAGAAAAAAAAAACACCTGAAAGGTAAGCAGATGTAGGCAATGACACAAGTCAAAGTGGCTCCCAGTGTGAAAACTCTCCTGCACAAGACAAATGAGAGCATTTGGGTCACAGAACAGTCACGTCTGTGTGAAGGGCGGAACATATGGAAATTTTTGCTGTTAATTAGGGTGTGTCTATGGCAAGGCCACTGCAGTTGGACTTGCTTCAGTTCAGAAATATTCAGCTCAGCATAATAGTCTGGTTGGAATTCAGAAAAGAAAACCAAGGGTTGTGGTTTAGGTTTTTTGTGTGCTTTATTTTTGTTTTGGTTTTTTTTTTGGGGGGGGGGGGNTTAGGATCAGTTTCTGCCCTTCACAAAATTAGGATAGTGATGTTTAATGGCCTCTGTAAAGTTAATTGGATTGGGATGAAAGGGATCTGGACTTTGTTCTTGCCACTTCCATCACTGGTTGAGTGACGCTGGGCCAGTTCCCTTGCTCTACCCCGGGTTCCTCAGCTTAATCAGGGCTAACAATATCGACCTCCTCCATAAACAGCCTTCCAGTCCACAAAAATCTGGATGTTATTATGATGACTGGCAATCACGAGAGTGGGATTAATTTTTTCAAATTCAGACGTTTAAAATATTTTAACTCCTTCCTAACAACCCCAAGATAATTCCACAGTCACTTTAGAAATCAATATTCTCTTTGGTGTTTGTACACAATATTTATGAGACTTGATCCAATGACAAAACATAAATGCAATCCAGAATATGAACTACATTTAGACTCACCATTTGAAGAAACTGTTGAATATTCAGGAATTGAAATATTAACCAATGAAGAGAAACACAAAGAAATGCCTTTTCCAGGCTTATTTTCATTACCAATGACTTAGTAAAAAAGAGAAGTCTTGCTATTCCTAAATAAATCAAAGCCATCCATATATCTGTGAAGGTGATGGCTGTTCCTCCAGTGAAATGGGATTTTCTTTTTGTCACTTTGCTCTTTGAGCTGAACTTCCACAAAAATTCAAATTTGGGACTAATGATGACATAGAGTTCTTTGGATATCCAAAGACATGGACTTTGGATAGTCAGCATTGTGTCCTCACTGGGCCTCATACAAGTATGAAGCTGTGTTTCAGATGACCATCCTTGTCACAGCACGGATGATGTATCTTACAGGCCTGACACAGTGTGACACTCTCATGCTTGGGAGATAACCTCAAGTTTATTTAATATAGCCCCTCAATGCTAATAAAGAACTTAGGAACTGATAGAGGATTTTAAATAAGCCTTTAAAATGATACTCTCTCACCTGGGCATGAATAGGTCCAAATTAGCATTTTGAATGAGATAAATTGCTGTAGATCCAAGCAGGTAATCAATCACACTTTATCTAGGCCTTTCCAGCGGTAGAGAGGGTGAATAAAACTGCAGTATTGAAAAGAAAAAGGACACAATACACCAGCCATGCCCACTCCAGAATAAAGACAAGATTTTAGGGAGTCTCCACTACAAGCAGATGCCCCTTTTTGTGAGTAAGCTTTATCAAAAAAAAGCTCACACCTTTCATTTCTTCTGCACAATCTGAGAAATGGAGCAAGCAAGACCAGCCAGTTGTGTTCCAGACACCATTCTTATGGTCTCTTTGACATTTTCTGCTACCCATTTTTGATTTCAACAGCACGTCCTCGCTACTTCATCAGCCAGCCTCTGCTGCCCTGTACATAGACCTGCTGATTACATCAGCTTTATTGATGTTCAAAAGCAACTCAAATGTGAAAGAGAGCCCTCATTCAGTTCAACAGTAATCTCGTAAATGCTGCATAAAGGTACCTCTAATTTCCCAAAGGACACAGTGACCCACAGGCACTGGGGGGCACCATGGTTTTCCATTATTGCTTCAGGGGTTGAGAACTTATGAGGTGTTATTTTGGTTGGTTTTGCTGTGTTGATTTGGGGTTTTTTTCTGCAATGATTAAACAATGGAAATCTACGTCACATGAGATCTTCCAAATATAGCCCGTACTGATGAGAGGAGATATATTTATCTCCCTTTGTGCTTTTCTGAGACCACCACAAATACAAAGAGTTGAGGTTATTAAGTCTGATGTCCCAGCTGTATTATCCTTTCAATATTGCAACTGAATACACAGAGTTGGATTTATTGACTAGGCTTACATCACTAAACACAGGTATCTAGAAAAAGATTCCTTCAGTGACTGGGGGAAGAGACAGATTTGAGGAAAAATAAATTTTGATTTTTCTTCAATTAAGAACTTGTAAAGAAAAATTTTAAAATATACAGCAGCAACAAGATGTTTTCCACTGCGTATGTATTTGCAGTCCAGTGTGTCAGAAAGTTGTGAAATTATTCATGGGCTTTTTCTCTGAGATAAGTCAGTGGAGAAGGATAATATCTCCTCTCAGCTACTTTCTCCTAGGCTTGAGATAGACTCAGATGATGACCAGCATACTCATATGGCTAGAAAGATCAAATAGAAGACAAAAGTTGGGTGCTTTACTCAGATACCCATCCATTTTTTGGCTTATTTGAAATACGCAGATAATAGCTGCAAGTGTCCTGAAATATAAACAAAACCCCTCAATAATTTCAAGAGTCATTCTTGTCATATGTGGGAAGACTGTCTACAGTGAGACAACATTATTCCTTTTTTATGTTCATTGCTACCCTTAGAGAGGACTCTGTTTTTTAATTTATTTGTTTCCACAGAAATGTAATGATTGTCATTCATTCTTGACTGTTTTCACTTCTGTTTTTCCACATGGTACATGAAGGACAGCAGTCTTTCCAGAGCTGCTTCTGTTGCAATCACAGTTGTTATGTTGCAAGCAACAAATTTAATATTTTCTGCCACTCTCCCTTCAGGGTAGGTCACGTTTGAAGCAGTTGTTAGGATTCTATTTCACTGGTAGCCATGTACAAGAAGAATATAGTTCATTTGAAAACACTATGTACACTTGTTCAGTCAAGGAGTACAAAACTGCATTTTTAAATTCAGCTGAGCTGCACATTGCTTAGGTGCAAAGTCTTTACCTTCTAGTATGGCTAATACCAGAATTTGGCTTTCCTTGGCCATATTCCAGAGGGATTTCCTTAAAAATCTGGACATGACTGCTTAATTGACTTAAGCTAGAAGGAAGATTAGTTATTAAATAAAATGGGTTTTGATTTAATCACGTTTCAGAACTGACTTCAATGGCCTGGAAAATCCAGGAGGCAGTGTAAACACCTGCAACCTGAGTCCAGTGTGAGCAGTAACTATATCATCCCTTAAACTGTGCTCCTTGAAGAGTTTTGCAGCTAGAGTAAAACAAGGTAGCATTCATAAAGCTTCAGTTGGTTTTCCTTCTACTTTGAGGCTTAAAGACAATTCTTGGGGTTTCTGTGGCAAGAATCCCTAACCCAAGTTAATTCAGAGGATGGATGGAGAAATACAGATGAATTCAGTATCTCTTGTTGCCACTGTGTGCACTTAGTACGTGTGGCAGACACTACAAGGAGTGCCAATATATTATTCAAACAGTCCATATTTCCTACTGAGAAACAGGCAGCTGTGGTAAAGGGATGCTTGGACAAGCACACTACGTTGGACAGAATTCAAAGCTAAAGGATCTCCCCAGTCACACAAGACTTTGCAGAGGCCTCTACAGAGGCTTTGTTTTTAAGCAAGATATACCACAGCTATAAACAGAGAGCCTGGGTGGCAGGTGTAATCCACAAATGACAGCTCTGACCATCTCTTTTCCTTTCCCACACCAGACCAAACAACATTTAAAGGCAGCCTTGTAATAATTCATGGCAGACTTCTCCACCTCACTCTGCCATTTGGAACATGTTGTCATTCTCCCTCCACAGGCTGCCCACATGTCTGGTCTCTCTCCCAGGCCCACAGATCTCTGGACTATGAAAGCAGCTGCAAACGGCTTGGATATACAGAGCGTGTGGCAAATCCTTGATCCATGCCAGGACTGAAGGGATTCTGTTGTGAAGGTGTTTTAGACTTTACCTGCATTCAATAGACACAGAAATGGTTATACAGCTTGCAGGACATAATCAAATCAGCTGTGCTAAATCCAGATGCAAAATGCAGACTTTGGAGCCATGGCTGAGATCTCAACACAGTGACCAGAATAGGAAAATGTGAAAGTGTATGTATGATGGAGGATGAAAATGGGTGCAGGCAGTTGTCCATCACATAGCGCAGGAGTACACAGTGTATTGGGCACAGGTCGTAGAGGCACAGGGAATTATTCTGCTCGCACCCTGTCTTCTAGACAATCCCTGCTAGGTGGCTACATCCCAGTTACCAGGTTTCCCTAAAACAACTGAAATAACCAAGGATCACCTATTAGCATATAAAGTAAAATCTACTACTTTTCTGAGAAGAAAATAATCTCTTCAAAGACACCATTCCATATAAAAGAACAGCAATATCAGAAGTGCCACACATCTCCCCATTTGAAAGGCAAAACTGAGAAGCCCTGCCAGGTTCCCTTGCTTACAGAAGAAAAAGTTGCCTCTGCCCCAAAACAGGAGCCAGTGCTGATAATCTCCAATAGGTCAAAACAGAAAGACATGCTTGCACACTGGTTGGTTTATCAGAATTATTTATCTTGTTCACCTAATTCCTGAGCAACAGCAACAATATTCACTGCTTACTGAGAGACTAAGTCTGTCAAAGCAATAATGTTCCCCATGAAATACAAAGCAGTTGCAGGAGCAGAAAAGGGAATAGTAAATTTTTACATATTAGATATATTTTTGCTTTGCTATAGTGACAGAACTTCAAAAGAGAGTTAAAATGTCAGGTGTGACTCAGTTTACACGTCCATATGTGTCAAAGTTCCAGCACAGTACCTGTTTGAAACGAGTTGCTTCCTGCCACAAAGGACTGTGCTCCCTGTGCCAGAGGATGGAATGAGTACCTTAGTCCCCTTATTTCCCTCTCTTTTACTTTTATCAGCTCATAAATTCTAAACACAGGAGAACACATTGTCTTCTTAGACAACAGGCTTCAAAAACAATGGAGAAAGATGTGTTTTCCCAGGACTAGGTGGCTCAAAGGATACAGCTATAAAGATTTGCTCACAAGGGGATTTTCGTGGGAAGACACACAGGATATGATGGTGGGAATAAAAAAAAAATCAAGGCAGCTCACAAGGCTAAGAAAAAAATAAAACATTCAAAAATGTAAAAATCCCCAAACCTGATGCATTTCGGGATCCTAACTGTTGAAGCTATGAGAAGACAAAGATTATTGAGCTGAAATATTGGTAGTAGTTCTTTCACAAGGGAATGAAAGGTCACAATGACGTCTTCTCTCCAAGATGTAGTTTCCTAATTTTCTCCCCAGTATCAGGAATGAATTCACTGAGAAAGCTGTGCCCTTGTGGAAGGCATGAAATCTTCTGCTTAATATTTACATCTTTACTGAGTGGTAATATGGAAAAAGGTTCAGAGAGTGTAGAAGCAGGCAGCTTGGGGAATACTCTGGCTTGGTCTGAGGCTCTGCAGAGGCAGACAGCCATCTACCGCCAGCAAATGAAATAGAAAGCAGCCCCACAGGCTTCCTGAGAGCTGCATTTACAGAAAACCATGCCTCACAGGAAACAGCTTTGCTTGGCACATCAGGCTATCCATGCTAGCCAGCATTAGGACAAACCTGTCTCAGGAAATGTAATATTTTCTTCTTCCACTGACATGTTCGTGCTGCATTTAGGGGAAAAAATCAGGAGCAGATGATGGAATGGAAGTCTTTGTCATACAGATATGCTGCAGGTTTTTGGATTCCATTTGTGGAAAAATCCCTTCTCCCCCTCTCTCCACCCACCTCAACAAGCATAGTCAGATTCACAATGAATCCTCACGGACTGAAACAATCTGAGCTCTAACAAGGAAGGGCAGCAAGTGGAGGCCAGTGGTGCAAATTGGAGTGCTGGGAGCACACCGCAGGTAGCTGAGTATCAGATTATCCAGGCACCACAGACTACAGCTTCCACCTAGAAGGCAGAGAAACAAAAGCCTCCCTTTGTGTCCCAGGGTTTTGCAGGAATTAAACACAGCTCCTCTTTGTGGTAGACCCAGACTCTCACATGGAACAGGGAGCAGCCAGTAAGCTCCCAGGCTGTCCTCAGGGAATGGACTATTTTAAGCCTGCTTGCAAACATCTCCCTGCGTATGTGCTGTATTTTCACGGAAGAATAATTTAATCTTCATTGCCATCATTAATTTTTGACAGAGAGCACCATATGACATCCTGTTTACAGCCCACTAAATCTCCATTATGAAGCCATGCTTACAGAAAGAAGAACAATCTGAAGAGCAGTGTTAACTTTTATGATTATATTCCAGCCCTGAAATACAGAAACGTGATTGAAGTTATACACATGCATACAAAAAAAAAAAAAAAAATTAAATTTCGTAATTTTGTGATGCTGTTTACAGGAACCAGAGGAAAAGCTTCTTGTTTAAATAGCCTTTACTAATACAACAGATACCTTTAAAAAGACCTGTGAAACATTTTGGCATTCATCCTTATGCAATATTTACCCTATTATTTCCAACTGTGTTGAACAGCACAGGTAAATTCTGCTATTCAGAGAAATTCTATGATAGCAGCAGAGATTTAACCCTGGTGAGCAAGATTCTGTTAATTCTTCTCGTACTTACATCCTTTCATTTGAAAATCTAAGAGTTTTGGTGGGATCTGTTACTTTTCCCTGGGGCATAAAACTGCTCAGAACTAAAAACCACCATCAGCAAGGAGAACTGCGGAGAGCCAAGAGCTCCAGAAGGCTTCTGACACACAGGCATCACAACCACTGAGGTTCTAAGAGGAACAGTTCAGCAGCTGCAACCAGGATTGGACTAGCTCAACAGGAAAATCCCATTGTTTAGGCCTAGATTTATCCATCTAAGTTTAGCACACCCAATTAATTTAACACTTCTAAAAAAGTCAGTGAAACAAAAAAGATTCTTCCAAGGAGTAACTCTAGTCTTAGACTACGCTACTTGAAAGATAAGCTAAAGCCAGGATTATCCTCTGGAGTTCTTCTTTTCTTCCTCTCCTGCAGAGAGTGTGTAGAAATACTCAAATAAGTGCCCAAAAAGTGTGGGGTAAATGTGGACAATAACTGTCCTCTAATCCATCTCTTTTGAGATGAGACTTTCTCTTTGCAGCAGTTTGAAGGACACCTAAGACATAGCCAAGATTTCTAGTCCTACCTAACTATTTCAGGTGAGACTATTCTCTCTCACTATCTACTTTAATAAGTATATATTCTATTAAGCATTTCATGAAGCATTTAAATATGTATTTAATACAGTACTTGCTTTTCAATCCTGTTACTAGCAGCAATCATTCTTCACATATGCCCAGTCTCCTTTGGATTTAAGGAAGTTGAGTTATGGCTTAATACTCTAAAATTATTCCCATTAACATTAGCTCCCAGTCATCAGTTTCTAAGGAAAACCTCAGTGGTAGTATTGAAGTGACAGCTCATGAAGGCACAGGGCAAATCCTGGGTTATGTGGGTAACTCAAGTCAGCAGAAGTCCCTGGAAAGAATTTACCTGGAAATCAAGGTGATAAAAATTAGACACTATAGCCAACAGCCCTGTGGTTAATTTAATCTTCATAGAGTAATCAAAAATGTCTATACAATTTTGTTATTGTGTGTATTGTACAAATTTACACAAAGCCTGGATTTTGGATTCATTAGTCTTTTCAGTCTCCAGAAACCTAGCAGCAAGTATGTGTAACTCTCTTTGTTAGAAGAACGCATAAAATTCTTGGGATTTTTGTTTCTCGTTTGTTGCCTTTGTTTTGTTTGTTTTGTTTCATTATTTGTTTGCTTATGGGTTTTGGCATCATTTTTTCCACTTGGGTGATAGAGACAAAATTAAGAACAGTTTTGAGTGTTTCCTACCAAGTTCTCTCACAGTCAAGGGTTTTACAAAAAGAGCAGGAGATGTTTTCATTGCTATCATCAAGTACTCCATAGTGCCAGACTACTGATGGCTATCAGATATGACCATAGTTTTCTTTCTTTTTTTTTCCCCCTATTTATTTATATTTATTAGTAATACAGCCTGTTGAACTTCACATTCCAGTGAGGGCATTGCACAGCCTTCATCTGGGAAACACTGATGTCCTGTTTGACACCTCTTCCACGACCCACATGTATGCTCCCTCAATTCTGTTTTTTGCTCCCTTCATCCATTTTCTTAAAGAAAGATTATTCTCTTCTCTCAAAGCTTAATGCTTCCAGCTGCCTGCTGCCTATTTCCCATGGGGATGAAAAGTGCCCTCCCCAAGACTTCTCCCTAAGCCCTCAGTACCTATGTTCCCTTTCCTTAGCACCACATCCCTGCTTCACAGCCCGATCTCAGCCGTCATCAGAGGGCTGCAAAGAGCTGGTGAAGAGCAAAGCTGAGGAATGTCCCTCAATCCCTAATGATCCCACTTTGCCTTTGCTGCCCACACTCCCCTGTGGTGCTCTCTCTGCTGCTCCGCCACCATCTGCACCTGCCCCTTCACTTCAGGTTTCAGGGCTGCAGCATAAGGAGCACAGGGGAGGCAGACAGGGAGGGCACATCAACATGGTCTTGTTTTCTCTGAAGTTTACATCACATCTCAATTGTCTGGGTCATCTCTGTCTCAGCCTGATGCCCTTCTCCTCTATCCCTCCCTGCCACAGCTGTGGAGAACCTTTCCCTCTGTGAGCTACCTGGCTTCCTTCTGTCTTTCCCTCCAGCATGCAGAGCACAGAAAAAATAAAACTTTTAGTGCAGGCTGTGGTCAGGACAGATTTGAGTGAAATGGTTACTTTTATTGACATTTCTTTATTCCCAGGGCTATTAGGGGCAAAATTGAATAAGGGGGTAGGATTGGTGATCACATCAGCTCTGCCATGTGGTTAAAGGGCTGCAAAACCTGCTGAGAAACTGGTGATCTTCTTTTTCCTCCCATCTATATCTAATGCATTTCTATCTAATTTCTCTGATATTTACCTCATGGAGATCAGATGTAGGATTTGGAAGAGAGAATAGGTTTCAATGAATGTAACAATTAGATTATGTAAATGAGAAGAGTGCTTAAATACTTAGGTAGCAGACTTTGCAGAAAGCTCAACATCCCAAACCTTCACAAGCTCAGTTAATCCTGGTATAATAGCCATGACTATGTGTGGCTTTTTGTGCGCAGGTGAAGGAAGTAATGAAAGCTTCTGTAAAAGGATGACTAAAGGAAGCTATTCTCAGTACACAAGTTTTATTTGCCCTGCAAAATCAAAGAAATATGCTACACATCCTTGATTCCTCTGTAATAAAATTATATTTATCATTTAAGTGCACAGACAAATGTATGTTCTGACAATAAAGAAAAAATAGAAGTTCAACAATCAAACCATAAGAGTGCTGTTACATTTGGAGGGTTATAAAAAAGCTAATGCCAAGGAGGTTTTTTGCCCTAAGTGCCTGATTTTTGGATTGCCTGGAATTTGGATTTTTCTGAAAACAGGAGTTCCTCTTCATCTGCAGGTCAGAGGCCAAGCCAAAGAGATGCAGGGATTTTGTGCATGGGATCTTTGTTCAAAAAGCTCACCTCTTCCTTTTCATTACTTCAGAAGTTTTAAGTGAACTTGCTGAACTTGCTCTTTGGGAAGACAAAAATGTTTTACCCACTTCAGTGTTAAAGTAGCTTTGTGTTTGTGGCAAAACTTAATGCGTGACTTCTTTCTTGTGGGAAAAGGAACCCTGTTTGTGGGGAGCAGTGATTGCAGGTGCCATCAGTGTGCTTTAGGGCTAGAAAGGATTTTGTTGGTAGGTGCTTTCTCCTCCCTACATTGTTACTGTGAAAGGGCAGTAAACATTATTTCTTGAAATATTTACAGCTTGGAGAGGGTTGCTGGCAGAGCTCTAGAGAGATATCCCAGCCTGATTTATGACTCCAGACCTTATGGGGATAGGCACCTCTAGCAGGCAAAGAAAAGTGGCATGGGTTTCTCCTCACATGCCTAATGCAGTCCCAGCCCTTGTCCTCTCCTGCTCTATATGTTTCCTCCTCTTCTGTTTCTCCTTTTCCTTCCCTGCCTCTAGGACATTAAACTTTTAGTTGTGTTTGAAGTGGTTTGCTGCTGTGCTCACACTACAGATTGCAATAGAGCACACATTTATTTTATGACAGATATATGGAACCAGGCCCTAAACTCCAGCATGCTCTATCTACTTGAGGCAGCAGTAAGAGCAAAATCTTCTCCTTCACCTTTCCCTGCAGTCACAGGCAGCAGCAAATCCTCCTTCACCTTTGACATCAGCTCCAGGCAAAGTTTTATTATTATTCATTTTCCTATTGCACACAGAATGGATTACAGATTATTTCTGTGTTCAGAGGTTTACACTGGGACACTCTTCAGACTCAGACTCCCATGAGATGAGGGGAAAGAAAAGGAAGAAAATAAAAATAATAATAAATCCCCCTGAAATTACTAGTTCAGATGACACTGCAGTTGAANCAAAATTTGCAATTTTAAAACCACAATACTTAATTGGTGTTTCTACCCGGTTCCAACTGAACCTGCCACACACTGGGACACTCTTCAGACTCAGACTCCCATGAGATGAGGGGAAAGAAAAGGAAGAAAATAAAAATAATAATAAATCCCCCTGAAATTACTAGTTCAGATGACACTGCAGTTGAAGAACAGCAGTTTTGGCATGTGTGGAGCATCACACTCGCCTCTTCTCCTTTTCCTGCCCTCCACAACACGATGACTATAAATCTCAAAAATCCCAACTTTGGAGTCTGGGAGCAAGAATGGGCTGGATAGTCCTATCAGGATTGAAGCTCACACAGGGGAGGGAGCACACTCGGGAGCAGAGGATTTGACACAGCCTTGATAGCCTGAGGGTTCATGTTTTGTTCAACAGCATGTTCATTATAATTTCCCTCAAAGCATGCCATAAATGGGGGGGAAGAGGGTGGAGAGGGGGAGGGTCAGTAACTGAGATCCTTTGAGGATTCAGTCCGGTTCATTATTTGAATCTCTTAAGTATAAGAATAAACAAAGAGGCTGTGGAAGCTGTCAGTGTTATGTTTCTGCTGCTGGAATCTTTTCCAAAGATGCATTTTTGATCAGAAATCATGCTTTTTGTTTCTTTAGCAATTGTACTAACCATTAGGCCATTATATAGAGGGTGTGAAAAGAGGTGCTGCAACTGCTTTTCTTGCTGGTATTTGCAGTGGATGGGAGAGAAGGAAGGAGTAATCATTTTAGGACTCATCATTGCCAGAATAAGGTGGACATCAAAATTAGATGAACAAGATTTACTCTTTGGAGGTGTCTCTACAAAGTCAGTGTTGACCCAAAAATCTTGATGAAGGTTAAATCAAATTATTCCACCTCTACAGGCATAATACAGTTGTACATCTGACTAAACTGATCATAATTGCCCTGGGCTGATGCTGCTCTTCCCACCTCTTTGATTTAATGGCAAATTTTTGGGACAGTGCACATCTTTTGCCATCTTACAGGATTTATATTGTAGCATCTTTCTAGACTCTGTTACACCACAAATAAATATAGTTTCCTAAATGAAGGGCCCTTCTTTTAGCAGCTTTGCACCATTTGAGTGCTTTGGCACTCTAGGCTGCTACGATCATTTTAGGTGGTACTAGAAAGAATATATTCTTTTTGTAAGGGGTAAGTAAGACAAATGTCATGAAGACAGAATTCCTCAAAAACTGACATGGTATCATGAGCTTGGTATAAATAAGCTGCTGTAAAAGAAGTGTTTGTCACATCTACTTCATTATTTTCCACCTTAATTCCATTTCTTCCTGCCCTCCCACACACAACCACTTTACACATCTCCAGCCCCCTCAAGCCCCCTGAAGTTTTCTCCAGGGCTGTCTTCCACTGAGAGACAGTTAAAAATAAAAAAACCTAACACCTTCATGTACTGGGGGTGTTACCAAGATCCAAATGCTGGACTTTTTAATGACTGGCCATCTTTGGAGGGGCATATGAAATATCCTCTGGCATTGTTTGTGCACAATTTCTGCAGAAGCATGCAAACTAACCCCAAGAAACAACCCGACAAGGCTCTCTGCCTTTTCACAAAAGATGAAAGCAATGTTACTGTCCACTGAGCTGATGGAAATACAATTTTTAGGAAAACACAACAGCTTAGATGTTACATTTCTCCAGCAAGCTGAAGTTGATAAGAGCATTACCCACAGGGCAAGGAAATGCTCAGAAGTGTCACCCTTTGTAAAGAATGCAAACAGGACTACAGTGGCTACACATGTAGGAGCCAGCTGGCTGAAAGGGAAAAAAAGATCCTGTCCTCCTGCCAAGGATATAAATTACTAAAAGCAGTTATGCCACTGTGAGCAGTTTAGTGGCTTGGCATTCCTCGTCTCCTTTCCCATTTAGAGTAGGAAGGATGTAGCTTTTACTTTGTCTACAGCAAAACATGATAAAATTATGTTCTTCCAAAAGAACTTCTACCTTTCTACCTTCCACAACATGCAATACCAAAAGTCAGTGAAAAAATACACATTTCAATCTATCAAAGCCCTCTGAAGTTTTCAGGATCACCACAAAGGAAAAGGACACAAAGGTCACAAATTTTGGTCAGGATGATGGCTTGACAATGCATCCAGTCTCAATAGCTGTGACTACCCAGCAGGCAAAGAGCTGCAGGGAATCACTGTTCCCAGAACAGTGTAACCCCACCCCTGCCACCAGGACCCCAGGCTGTGCAATATGGAGGCATATTGGTCATGGAATTTTTAAGATACTCTATCTCTCTCCAAAGCCTTAAGCACTGCTGAAGTTAACATTGCTCCTAATTATATCTTAAATAAACATGTGACATCAAAAAATTACTCTATAGATTCTCCCTCATCTATATTTACTCAGGCATAATAGCAGCTGCCTACACGATTTTTGTCTTTTTAATGCAGAGCAATAATCATAGAACCACCCACAGCCCATCTATTTTGGTAGAGTGCAGAAATAGACATTAAACCTATAAATGTCAGAACATGCCTTCGTTTCAGATGTTAGTATTATTTAAATTAGCACTTGAATGATGTTTCCACAACGTGATAGCTTTTCAAATGATGGTATATTGCACATGAAGTGCACTAGCCCTGCTTTAAGCACCTTCAGCCCATTAGGCCCATCTATAATTTGATGCTTTTAGAAAAGCAAACACATTGTAGAAGAGCTGTGGTCTTTTTTGCTTATGCTCAGAGGTCCCCAGGGAATTGCTGATGCCATAATTACCTGAAGGTGGTTTGAATATGGGGCTCTGGTCGGGAGGTAAACATGACTTGTGCTGTCCAGATGCATTTGGGAACAGCTGTGTCTGGGTGGTTGGAACATCACTTTATCTGAACATGTCTTCACATTTCAGAGTGAGCACTGTGCTCACTATGAAAGCAGTGCTGTTGGATGGAAAATGTGTTAACTGGAAAATGGAAGCAGCAAATCATATTTTTTCTGTAGTTGTAGGGAAATTATGAGCAAATCCTCCACCTTCCTTTTGACCACTAAAGGCCAGTAAGATTAATTAAAAGAAAACCAGGAAAAAAGAACTGATTATTCGAGATTAAGTGGGCATGAGGAAGCTTATTGCAAGGAAGCTTTGTTTGAAAAGACAAAAACAGAGTGTGAAATCAGACAGCAGTTGGACCAGATCAACTCAATCCTGCTTTCAGAAGGGAAAAATTCTGCCCAAACAGAACAGTGCAAAAGAGGACACCTGGGATCAGATTGCTGGGAACAATATATGCTTGTTTTAGGGTGAAGTGCTTTGGTAATTCTCTTACACAAGAGCAAAGATGAAACATTGCAAGACATCCATTTCTGATAAGGTCCTATACGTCATTTAATAAGTCCTTCATTATAATAAATTCTTTGATCACAAACATCACGTTTTCTTACAAACAGCACGCAAATAGAGCATCATGCTTCATCAGACAGACTTAAGTTCATACTCCTCTCTAAAGAGCCACAGCAACCACCAAACCACCACCCACACACGAGCTGCATGTACAAAACCAACAGTGACACCTCGTGGGCAATATTCAAGCACAAATCTAAGAACTGCGATTTCTTCCGGAACATTAACTTTAGGAGATTGATCATTACAAGAAAAATGAAGGCATATGCTCTTTTGTAGCACTGGAAAGAAATAAAATACCACCCTTTACTGAGTGCTGCAGAGGACAAGGCAGACAGCCCAGCAGCTCCACACAGAACTAGTCTTGTATCCTGCAGGAGCAGGGGAGGTACCAATCGAGTCCAGAATGGCACTTGGGGCCTGCCCACAGCAGCGGTTTGCATTAGCATCACGTGTGAACTTCAAAGGACATCTCCCCTCATCCCTGTTTCTCCAGTTTGGTTTGCATTCCAGTGCTGTCCCAGCACATAACACTAAAGTGGAAGACAACATTCAGGAGCACCAACTGCACGGGACAAATGCACATGCAGTGCACAGGCCAGGCTTGGCCTCGCCTGCAGCAAGGAGCTGACCATGCAGCATGGAGGTGATGGCCAGCCTGGCCAGAGCCTCCCACAGATGGGTTCTGGGTGTTTAGCAAGCCAGGCTTTGCATGGGGTTACTGTGGCTGCTTCTGGGCTCCAGCTAGCCTGGATCTGCACCTCATGCTTTCCCCCAGGGCATCTCTAGTCCCCATGTCTGCTGCTGGTATCAAACTAGTAGGAGCTGTGGGTTTTCTCAAGGGTAAAGGGACATCTGGATAGACTACAGAGCTGTGCAATCACCAACTGTATGAAATTTAACAAGAGCAAGAGCTGTACTCTCTACCTACGATGGGGCAATTCTGGTCGCATGTACAAACCGGGTGATGAGAGGCTGCAGAGCAGTCCTGCAGGAAGTGATCTAGGGATTTGGGTTGATGGCAAGTTAAATTTGAGCCAGCAGCAGCCATGACAACAAAAGGGCCAACTATGCTCCGAGGTGTATCAGGCATAAAATACTTTTCCCCACGTAAGTTCCAGTGAGAAATGATGTATGGCAGTTGTCTTATTTCTCAGCACACACTCCCATTAAAAACAAAACCTATATAATAAAGCCTTCTTACTTTCCTTTTATCAGAGTGAAAACTTGAGTAAACTGCAATTTGAGGACAGAAACGTTCTGAATTATCTGCAGGAGAACTTTTTTTAATGGTAAGACGACAAACAACAATTCCCAAATATCTTGTTAAAAGTGGCTGATGAGCAAGAGTTCTGAAGAGAACAGCTAAAAACTGGAAGACTTCTCAACTCAAAGGAAATGCCAACAGAACATTTTGGTAAAGGAGCACTGCCAGCTCCTTCCTTTGGTCCACAATTAAGGTCAAGATTAAAGCAAAACCAAACAGATCAATTGCCAATCTTGTCCAGATTCTAGTGCACCACAAGCCAGTCAGCACACATCCCATCAGCTGCTCAAGGCACACGGTAATCTTTGCTTCACCACCCAGCTTTTTACTGTCACTGCAGCATTCTACACACTTTCAGACAGAGTGACCTAACGTGTTAAACTTAAGCATATAAACTCTCTCTTGCACACTGGAGCAAGGATATAGTTAAACAGTGGATGTCTTTTTTGAAAAGAGCATCACATTTTGTTTTTTCTAGTCACTAAAAAGACTGAGGAAGTAAAAGCCTATGTTAAATGCATTCAAGAGCTAAGACTGACAATAAAAGGTGAAGCACAGAAATACAGAATCAATTACAATTCTTCTAAAAGATGGTGTAGCCTGGCATAAATCTTGACATGTTACAGCCTGCACATACCTGTCAACACTCATCTATGACTACAAAGACTGACTGGATAATCACTATTAACACTGCTGGGGGTTATTCACTTCAGCATTAACACTAATACCTATGTGATTTCAGGTTTAGATTAAGTGTCCAGATCACAGTAGTAATATCAAATTCTTGGATAAACTGCTGAAATTCTTTTGTATCTTACAAATTGTTCATCTTGTAGTGATACTGATGTGTTGAAGAGGGCACAGTCAAACCACTTAAGATTAACTAGATTTGTGTTTTCAAGTAAGGCTGATTTTCTGTAAAATCTAATGCTTTTTTTGGACAAAAGTGAAAAAATACAACTTTTAGGCATCTTAAATAAACATTCCTCTTTTGAGGAGAAAAATAAATACTTTTTAGGAGTAAAAAACCCCAACAAACAACTTTCTAGCCAGGTTTTTTCACCCATAAAAGAGGTAAATACCAGAGTCTCCTACATTAGCCCTTCTTATGAGACTGACTTATTTCAGCTCTATTCTTGCCAAGTGGTTCTCTTCACTTACCAGCCGAGTAAGAGGGACAGCTAGAAGGACATATGTCTTAAAAGACTTTGAAAAAAGCCCTCTACCAGCCAAAAGAAGTCTTAAGCCACCTGTTTCTGAAAACAGCAGACACTTTTCCTTCAAGAGTTTTCCAGAATTTGAGAGCAAAAACTGAGAGCTCTGTTGTGCTTTGCTCAGAGGGAAAAATAGCTTTGTTCTGAAAACTTCTTTCCCATCAGAAAAACAAGATATAGAAATAGAAAATCAATTTTTCTGATCCTAGAAAATGCCCCTATTCCCAAGCAATTATCCTTGCAGCTCTGCCTCTGGCCCACTGTGCCTTGAGACCTTCCTCCTGCCTGCTGCACAAGGGCAAATGCACAGAACAGCTGTAAAGCTGTCTACACATTAGAGGTGGACACAAACACACATGCAGTTCAGCCTTCTAGACAATCTTGCCAGTTATTCATCTGAAGATAGTCTGGAGGATACCTGCTGGAGTGCAGACTTCAAGCTACAGAGCCTAGAGATACCCAGTTCTGAGGCACTCTTGGGTTCAGCATACAAACATTATCAGAAGCGTCCTGACGCCATGAGGCACTTATCCCACTGTGGTTCTACTCCTGTAGTTTATTCCCATGTGTTGTTGCACTCTCCTCCCCCTTCAAAGCTAGATACACAAAGTTTATCAAATTACTATTCTCAACATGCACACGCACTAACTGAACTGCTACAGAATAAAAAGACCTTTAAATATTTCACCTTCAGTTAACAAGATTATTCTCCCTGAGAAGAGTATCTATCCTTGTACTCTGTTGTCCTTTCACAAATCCTGCAGGTTTTCTTCCCCACAACTAGAAACTAAAGCTTTTCATATTTCATGTGAACGGTACTATTGAGAACGAGATTGGTACTTGAAGTGTAGAAAAAATAAAACTAGCCAGAGGCTATGGGAAATGCAGCAATGACATTTATTGGAATTTCTCCAGGCGTTACATGAAAAAATTTTGAAGTGAAACAGAGGATAAAGCTCATTCAGTGCATCTTTAAAAAAAAGATGTATCTGAATAATCTTGGTTCTTTGTAATGGATGCTGCTGCAGTTCCTGGGATTAGTTTTTTACGTATACATCAGCTAAAACTCACTCCAAACAAAACTGCAAAGAACTGCTTTTTCATTTGGCATTTCCCCATATAGTACAATACGACATTCTTGAAATATCTAGACAGATTCCACATAGCTTCATACACAGTGTTAAGACCTTTCACCCCAAATGTAAAAAGAGAGACCATTAAGTAAATCAGTATCTTTAATCAAATAAAACATCACAGAAGTAAAAAAAACAACAACAAAAAACCCAGGAGAGCCAAAGCCCCCAAGTTCCACAGCAGGGTGCAGCAAATTAGCATTGTTGTTCCTCACTTTTATGGTAACATAAAGCATAATATTTAGAAAGCAGTGATATTCAGTTCTTGCTTTCTAAATTGGACAATCTTATGCGAAAAGACACTGCTGTATTTGGCACTTTGCTTAATTGGTTTTCTTACTAAAAAGGATAAGTGTTTCCTGAAATACAGTATAAATGGAAAGAGATAACATGAGCCACTGTAACACGCAATTAAGGGTTCAGGTATGCACTCCAAAATACTCATCTATTACACATTTGTCTAAACCATCTCAAAAATTCCACTCAAAAACATTTTCAAATCTATATGCAACTTTTTATACCTCTATAAACATAATTTCTCCCTTGAAATGATTGGAGTTTATCTCACCTTCTGTCCAGAACAGGCAAATTGATTACTTTTGTTTTAAAAAGAAGAAATACCACAAAGCAGTATTAAAACAGGAATAGCCTGGAAAGTGTTATTAAAATTGTGCCTGTACTTCAGGATCCCCTTTGAAATGTATAGCCACTGTATGTGTGAAAGCTGAAAGGTACATAATATCTGAGACTTGCTTGGTCCTCTCTTCTGCACTCACACAATTTCCTGCAACTTACCTCCATTTTCTTCTCAAATAAAATTTAAAAAAGATTTCTGCATCCCAATACAATTAGACAAGGCTTCTTGCAGCACTTCTTTGGTTAAATGAGAACCCCTGACACACTTAACTCTTAAACAGGCAAGCCTCTGGTGGAAAATTAACATCAGGATAAATGCCACCCCACTGTTACGCTTCCTTCCCTTCTCATCACGATCAGCCCCAGGACAGGGGGAAGCAGAGAGGCCAGGAAGTGGCAGTCACTGCTAGCTCTTGCCTTTGCGAGCGGGTGCAGACACCTACTCCTCAGCGCTGCGTTACGGAGGCGGAGCTATGATGCAATGCTTTTTTGTTTCCAGTTCCAACATGCACCTGGAATTACACTGCTGACTGCTACAGCCCAGGCAGCGGATGGCACTGCAGCTCTTTCTCTGCAAACCATGTCACGATACTTTTTCTGCTTATTGGTCTGTGCTCACACTGTCAGTAGAATTAAAAGGGAGGCACGCATGAGTTCACACAGATTTTCCACAGAAGATGTGAAACATGCTGCTCTTTGGAGGGAAAATTACATTCTCCTTTTTTTTTCTTCAAGTATTATTCAACATATTCAATATACATATATATAAAGACACACTATCCTCATTTCACTACAAGACAAGCACATCCAGAGTGAATTTGCAGATCACCATTATCTTTGTCTACTCCAATTTCTCCTTTCCTTTAGGTCAACTCTAAATATACATCTACTCATCATAATTACATGTGAGGATCCTTTATTCCCCCCTTGTGATTTATTTACATAATCATAAAAAAATTAATAGCCGGAATTTGCATACTGACACTTGAAGGCTCATCTGTAACTATGAGTGTCCCAGCACTATTTCTGGATAAGACCATTGCCTATTGCTAAGTAGCTATTGAAAGCAGCATACTTGTTTTTTCGTTCCCTTTTTGTTTTTGAAGAAATGCTGCCTAGAAAACACTGGTTTATGGCTTACTCCATATTTTATTATTTGGGCTGTAGTTTACTTCCTTCAGGAGCAGTTCACAGTCAGACAACACTTCTGCTGGCAAATACTTCACTATCTGCTCAAGAGTCTTTTGGTATGTAATCTTCTCCTGTTCCAGGGACTGAATGACAGCCTTCATTTTGTTCTCTCGTGTCAAAACAGTCTCCAGGCTGGCTTCCAGACTCTGAATTTTAGTGTGAGCAACCTGTAAACAATAACATTATAATAAATTGATACATCCTGAATTGTTTGCTTTTAATATTATGATATAGTATCTGTTAAGAAAAGAACTACATAGCTACTTCTAAGACATCTGTGTAGGCAGACAATACAAGGAATGCATACTGTGCATCATACACAAAATCTCCTCATAGTGACCAATCTGAAGAATTTCTCAAAGCTTTACAAAGGGAAGGAGGCATACAACTTACATAAAGCAAGGGACAGCTGAGAGTAACGAGGAACGGAAGCCTGAGGGAGAAAAAAGAAATCAAGCAGCTGGAGTAGCACTGGAAGGCATGACCTGTCTGACAGTGATGGAACAAGGGGAACCCTCTGTGATAAAGTAAGTTAGAAGGATGGAGAGGAAAGAGAACTTCAACATTCTAGAAGCAGACTGTTTCCTATTCTCCAATTAAAAACCTACAGCTTCCTCTGACTAGAAAAAGAAACCCTGGACCACAGCAGCAGCAGTTCCCTCTGTGGGAACTGGAAGAATTCTGATTGTTCCTAGGAAAGGGTAACAAGCAGAGGAATGAGGAAGTTATGCAAACAAAAAGGTTAAGAGGTTAAGTGCTGAGAAAGATGCATTATTGTAAGGCACTCTGAAAGAACAGAAAAGAGCCTTTCAAATCAGCCACTCAATTAATCTATGCCTTTGGTGCACTTTGAGAACAGAGGTAAAGGCCACAGCTACAGTAAATAAATAAAGAAAAATAAAAAAGAAAAATAACAACAGTAAAAAGTTCGAGTGATTCCTGTTTTCAGTATCAAAAGAACACAGCACCCTTAGCCCATAAACACAAAAATAATGAGGACTTGGTCTTTCCTTTTTTCCCTCCATTTTAACGTTTCAGAAGCTGAAAGTGCTTTCTGAGCACTTGCAATGCTTGTTCAAATTAACAAATATAACAATAGACTGGTGATGAAAAAAAACAAGAACTTATCTTTCAAGAAAATGCAAGAAAATACAACACATTGCAACTGAAGTAAGTCTTGGCCAAGCTATGAGACAAAGGGTATACAGTGAAGGAGGAAGGGCTTTTTTAAAGCACAACTTCACCAGGCAAAATCTGGTGGGCTTCCAGATCTAATCTGGTCTGCTAGGACAGACATTCCACAAGTAGGTCTTGCATTTCAGCAGGAAACAAAACAACACTGCCTACAAAGGACAAAACACGTCTGCTGCGCTATGGATTATTCCTTAAAGCTTTCCAATAGGGAAGCAGAGAGATGAAGGCACAGACAACTTACGTTTCAGTAAGATAAACAAATTTTGCCAACAGATTTTATGGCAGATAAGGGTAGAGAGATTTTGGGAAAAAAGCAATCAAGAAGGAAAAGTCCAAGGACTGACAAAGGAGTTAGAAATATGCCTGCCAGAAGTAAATCACTGTAATTAAGAGAACTGCTCAACTGCACAAGGTCTTCAAAGTAAGAAGACTTCTCACATACACTTAAAACAGTACTTTTTCTTCTATTGGCTGAATCATAGAAATGACTTCACCATGAGTTTGTAGCCTAAGTCATTTACCTGTAGCTTCTCCAACAAATCCATGTTTTGCCTCTTCAGATGATTGTTTGCCCTTTCCAGCTTCTCCAGTGGTTCACCTTCATCACAGGGACTCATGTTTTCCTGTAGTTCATCCTGAAGAACGTGGTACTCTACTTCATAGGCATGGAGCTGTTTTGAAATATCCATCTCAAACACCTGCCATGAGGGAAAAGACCATTTTTAACTACAATAGGAAGGACTCACTCCACATGAATGTTTGACTAAGAGTCAACTCTTCTTGATTAATGCTTTTCCTGTTCCCTTCAAAAAAGCATTTAAAGGGGGTGTCTAGAGTTAAAGCATTATAATAGAGTTGTAGCCATAATAAATCATAGACTTCAGAATAAATTGGATCATACCTTTCACAATTACCAAATACCATCTCTTACTATGAGATGTATCAGCAGAAAAGTCTTGTTCAATCCAAGAATTTTATATTATGAAGTTTTATTGACTCTTGCTCAGGAATATTACGAAGTTCAGGACAAAATTTTTAAATCTGGGATTCATCAGATCTCTGCCTTCAAAACTGGATCCCCTGACTCCAAGAGCTCATTTACAGAGCTGTAAAAACATTCTTCATGGTTACAGTTTCCATGTGCTCTATCCCTGCATGATGACACACTACTCTCTTACTGGGGTACTTTAGGGACAAAGCATTGTGAAGACTACAGAAATGAGCCTCTAACAGTGGGACATACAGTCCTTATCTGTTTACAGATCTAGTCACATCTTCAGAAAATTACCAAATATTTTAGACTAGGATTGGAAGGATGTCTACAGTGACGAACATTTTCTGTTCCTTATTCTAGAGGTCACAAATATTCCACCAACACAAGACACACACAGATTCCCCGAAAAACCAAGTTCTGTATTATTTTCACTGTTCTATTCTATTCAAATAGAATAATTCTATTCAAATGAGATATAACTTTAAATTATGTAGTGTTCAAGCTGGGTAAGTACCATTTTCCTCTATACAGCTACCTGATCAATCACCTGTGTATTACAGATCTGCATAATGTCTACATTTTTCTTTAATTATCCATTATAGGGGGTTGGTCCTGGGAACTACAAGACTGAGAAAGCCAAACAACTGCCCCTGCAGTCAGGCTAGGTAGCAGCAACAGGATACAGGCAGTTGTATCCTGTATCATGTATCAGATACATGAATGCAGATCTGGAAGGTTGCTCAGCATGAGACCACACCACAGGCAAGCAGAGCTGCACTGAGCTGCATATAACCACATTCAGCTCTGCAGGCAACATAACCCACTCTTTATCAGACCTGGTTTTGCACAAAGCCATTTTTACCCTGCCTACATAGCACAGCTGCTCTGAAGCCCATGCAGAGCATCTGTCTGAGAGTATCATTAATGTCTGAAAGTATCAAAAGTGTTAAACTACCATCTCTATCATTCCCAGAATCAATGAGTTGTCAAAGACACAAAAGTGCCTGACACAGGCTTATCATGACAGTCAATGCAATGAGGAAATGAAGATTTACATTGTCTAAAAATGAATTCTTATCTAACAGCACCTGAAAGAGTCAAACCTTAACAAGTCACAGGAATGCACAAGTGTTTACTTCAGTCCTGCTCATGGACATGGTTTTCTAGAGCTCTTCTGCTAGCTCTGAACTACTACCTGAAGGGGGAGCGCTTTCACATTTAAGGTTCTAGACTGAAGCTCATTCTCAATGTGCAGCTTCAATGCAGAGGAAGTTAAGTTATAGATAGGAAGACTCCAGCCACTGACAGTATTTCTCAAGAAGCTTTACATATCTTCTTCTGAGAAGACTTTTGTATATAGTGTAGGCACGATTCTTTTAAACTAAACTAAATGGGGGAGAAGTAAAGAGAAAAACATCCTTACCTGAGTAATAATTTTTTCCATTTGAGGTTTAGTCATATCTGGAATAGTGGTTTTAAGAAAATCAACAATGTTCTCAAAACTCTCACATCCCATTATAGATGTCTCTTGACTGCTAAGTAGGCTCAGAGCTACTTTAAATATGACTTCTGTTCCTTGAAGAAAAATAATGTCTAAAACAGAAAATAATTAAAGTATCTTGAAAATGGGAACTAGAATCATTGGATAATACATATATTTAATGGGATGTTCTTTTGAATCTATCGCGGTGCAGATGTATTCAGTTCAGAAGTGCAATCTGTCTTATTTCAACATGAGGATAAAATATGAATTTTCTTTCATCTTACAGATGAGAGAGAGCATTAAAGAAAATACTACATGCTTATTATATCTGTAGCAGTTATCTGCAATAAGCATTTCATCACTGTCTGCCAGAGACTGTTAACCAACTGCTAACTGGTTTTAAATGCTGCTGTGACTGAAAAGCAGTTGGGGAGCAGATCACAACACGAATGTTTTCTACAGGCAGAAGCTAGACCTTTGAAAAAATATAAATCATGCATATTCCATAACCAGTTGCATTATTTTCAAAATTCATAGGAGTGATCTTACTGACTATAATCTAAGCCCCAAACCCTTACTTTAAGGTATAATGACACGAATAAGAAAGGAAAGTCTGGTCTCTGCAGGTACAGAACAGACTGTACAGAAATGGGAATCTTGAGGACAGTAAATAAAAATTCTGCCTCAGAATCAGTGGTGGACTTGAACTTACTGAGATGAAGGCAGCACATGGGCATTTCAAATAAACCTCCTGGGCTGTCAGCTCTGTCACACCACAGGGTGTTTGTTTGGGACTACACAACTGAAGAAACTGAATTCCTGATCCTGATACTGAAGGGGTCAACCCTGGCCTAATCCAGTATCACACAGCAACACAAGGACACTGAGGAGGCAGCCATCTCCCTCAAATGCAGTTCCTGAAATTCTCCTTCTCAAGACTATGATGGACATTCAAACAGCATTAATATAAGTATGTAGTTTGTGAAGGGTAGATGGTAGCCATTTGCTCCTGGTATATGACAATGATCCATAATACACTGAAAATTTAGGAATTCAAAGCATTAAGTAAAACAACACAGCAACTTTTCAATTTTAAAATGCCTTGCTCAGCTTATTTACAGAGAAATGAACACTGAACCTCCTTCCCATCTTCCTCATCCATAAAAAATTCATTTCGGAAAGAAGAAAAAATAAACAAACAAAAAAGAAACACAAAATGCACAAGTGTCCCAAAATTCAGAAATCCCACCAGGAAACAGATATTCACACGACTGGTACAGCACTGAGAAAGAGATACACCAGTTATTTGTTCACTCAGAGAGCAGCCAAAAAACATTTGCTGTAAATGGAAAAAAACCCCTGCAACTGAGAAAGCACTGAATTAAAAAAAATTAAAAACTTAAAATCAAACCAAACCAACTAAAATCTTCTTCCCACCCCCAAGCAAACATACCACACAAACTGAGAACCTAACACACTCTAGTATTAAAACATGAGACAAAGTCAGGTTGAACTTCTTAAGAAAAGACAAAATGAAAAGTGACATATGAAAACAGAAAGATCAAAGGGAAAAAAGTATTTGATTTATGAGAAACTACCTTACACATGCATTTAGATTCTTGGTGCATATACAAGTACAGTAGGTTTGCATTAAAAAATAAAATTAAATTTTTTTAAAAGGTGCATTACTAGAGATTTGACTAAGCTAGTAGTTCTTATGGATAAGAAAAGAACCCAAAAATAATTACTTGACATCCCGATTGTAGGAACCCAGGATGGAGGGAATATTTCTCTCCATGTCCTGAGGACTCCTGACCCTCAAGAAAGTAACCCTCCCTTTCAACCTCCATCCATGGAGAAAGCTTCCAAAGCTTTCTGAGGAGCTGGAAACAACTCAAGTGTGAATTAGATATCAGTGTAGTTACTAGTTACTATTTAGTGAAAATGTATACTTTAGGTTT
>VWYI01045999.1:0-52767 GCA_013399455.1 Anthoscopus minutus
CCGGAGCGGCCCCGCCCGGAGCGGCCCCAGGCTGGCTAAAGACCGCGCCCCAGCAGCAGGCACCCCTCTGTCCCTCCAGGGGCCAAGGACGGGTTAATGCTGTGGTTCATGTCCAAGGGTCTCTGCGGCTCTCAGCTGAGCCCCTACAAACAGTGGCAATCTCTGCCGTGGGGAGCCTCTAAAATCTTTCCAGAGAAGGGAAGCAGAGAGGTGAAGTAACTTTTCCAGTGTCATCCACTAGGTTAGCAGAAGAATCTTGCATTTTCTTACTCCACCTTTAGGAAACCAGCCTGTTGTTCTGTGAGTGTAAGGTATTCCGAAAGCTTCAAGGCTTATTCTCCAATATTGCAACATTTGGCTGATCATACATCTTCACCATTTTTAGGTTGACAGGCCTCTTCTTCAACCATAAATATGTCACAAATCCAATGCAATGGCTGTTTCCCTCCTTCCCACCATTCTCTTGCTGTTCACAAATATTCCCTTATTGCTACCTTCCTTACTTTGGACAGTTGTTTGCTGCAAAATTTCTCACCTAATTTTCCTGTGCTGTGCACAAAAGCAGAGGGACACTATCATTCCTAAGACAATTCGTTTAAGAGATACAGAACAATGTTCTGAGAATTCCGGGAAGCCGTTTGTAACATGAAAGGAACACTCTCCCCCAGACTTGCTTACATTATAAGGTATTCCTTCCAGTGCCTGTTACATTTCAGGGTATTGCTAACCTCTCTCTGTTCTGACTTGAGACAAGTTTTGTTCTTTAAATTTTAAGTTGGCTAATCTAGTACAGCATTCTCAGTATTAGAAAATGCTATTTTTTAAAATTCCTAATTTTTGATTGTTGATTCCTAGATAAATAAAAAGTAATATATAGAACTTTATTTTCTTTTAGAGTTTGAGTGTTCATTTAGAAGTACTCATAAAACAGATCATAAAATAGAAACCAAATTACATAAATTGTACCCTATCATAGCTGGGGTCTCTTGCTACATATCTGCAGGATACACTAATATAACTTGCAATAAGAGTCTTAAAAAGTAGTGTGTTAATTTTTCTGTGTTCTTCATATTTTATATCCCTAATTTAAAATATACTAAAAGTAAAATTATTTGAATGTGGGTTTTTCACATTCAAGATGAGATCCAGCCATACAAGCTTCAAAAATCTTGTACAGCTTTTGTATATTGGAGAGAAAATGGAGAAGAAACTTGATCCTGGTTTATAATTGACTGCAGTGGGAGAAAATACTTTAATCCAGCAGAATCTGTAATCAAATAAAGCGGCAAATTGAGCCTAAGGATTCAGAGGTCAATCTGGAGAAGCTAGAAACCGAAGGATGCTGGTACAATCAGAAGTGTCTGCCTGCTGGAACAGCGTATCAAGGGGTGTAGATGGAGAGCAGGCAGTTTTCAAAATGTCTGTCACTGCTGGGAGTGTGCAGGGGACAGCATGGTGCAGCTCTGCAGCTGATGATCAGCGTGCACCATCTGGACTCTGCAGATCCTCACGGAGGGTGCTATGACACCCAACGTGGTGGCCCAGCTTGTGCCTTTGGATGCCACATCAGCAAAGGCTGCGTCTCTTTTTCCAGCAGAAACCTGGGTGGGACCACCCAAAGGTAAACATAACAAACAGGAAACAAGAGAACATGTGGAATTAATCAGTTCCAGTGAACTGGCATTTTCTCATTAAAATGTGTTCAGTCAGACCCATAAAGCGGAGAATTGCTGCCTTCCCTAAAGTTATATTCTGGTTCTCACACAGCCAGTTTATTCAGGAAATAAAACTGGATGATGTATCCTCCCAGCTTCCACATGAATTTCTGCTACTTGTTTACATTTGTGGCAAGTTGGGATGGTTTCTTGACTTCATTAGAAAGCAAGAAGTAGCTCTACAATTTTCAGTGACCCATGCTCAAATATGCTTTGCAAAAGCTTAGTTGTGAAAATATCAGTATGATTTTCTGTTGAAAGTAGCAAGTTATTCTCTCCAATTATACTGTCCAGAAGCTGTATCACTTCTTCAGCAGCTGTATCATTTAAGTAACCTTTTAGCACGCTTTCTGCATTCAGAATTAAATATCCAGGTCAGAGATTTGCTGGTTTGACCCTTAAGAAAAGGGTCAAAGAGAACATATTTGTGCATTATTAATCCACACATAGTTTACTATCAAAATCAGTAAAGAAAACAAGATAAACTGTGTATGCAAAAGAGCTGGATTAATTGTGGTCAGATAGTGACCTGAGTTTGTGGAAGTGAACCAACAAAATACCGCTGTTTGGAAGGAGAACTTTCCACAAGAGAAGACCAGACCTTATTTTCCAACAGTGCAACATATGAAGTAAATTTTAAATAAGGGATCCACAAACTGCTAAGGAAAAAAATATGACTTTGAAGGATCTGCATGATACTAAAAGATATGTTTCAAACAGATTTGAGTCTTGTCTTTTAAACTTATTTTTCTTGTTTATTACAATCTTCTTTTCTCCTAAGCTTATGTTAGGGTAATGTGAAAGTAATCCGTGCCATAGTTCTATTCCAAACAGCAGTGTAAACCTGAAACTTCACAGCCAAGGTATCTCATATATCACTGAACTATGGAATTGTGAAAGGAAAGGATCTTGTTGCAGAGTATGACTGAGGGAATGGAGTTGCCTCCAATGCTGAGGCTGCAGGATGAGGTGGGAGGTAATTATCCCCATTCTGTAAGCAAGCCATTTTCCCAGAATGGCCAAATGTGGAAGTCCTGAGGTTACACCACCTGGGTCAGCAGCTTTGTGGGCACATCTGACTTCGGTTTACAAGGGTATGGGGGGGAATCCTGTCCTTCATTTGCACAAGTGCAGCAGGGTCTTCCTGACACTCCATGCATTATGCAGTGGCCTTATTTCCAGAGCAGTCTGCTTTGGGTCTTGGGAGCCACAAGTCCAAAATACACCCTAAGGCCCTTTGGACTTCAGTCTCCCCTGAATTCTCTTGATGCTTTTCAGGGGTTCACTCGGCCAGGCAAGGTCTGTGTCTTCCACATGCCAGAGAAGGGGCAAGGTGCAGACTTGTAGCATTCATTTGCAAATGAGCACCTGATTCTTTCTCTGTCCTGCTCTGCTTCGCTGTGTATTATGCCAGACACCATCTCTGGTGGCTTCAGTATATATCAGTATGACAGCTTTATTGTGTCTCTCTGTCTTTCATGGCTTCCAAATTTTCACATTTTTACTTGAGCCAATACTGACAAGTGTCAGTCCCACGTGAGTACATTTATTCCTCAGTTACATCAATGTCACCAAAACAGCATTAGCATCCTACTGAGAACTTTGTAAATCCCAGGCCTCGCCGAGAGTGATGGAAATTAAATGTTACTTTGGCATATTCATCATAGCTGCATTTGTGTCAAAGTTGTGCAAAACATGTCAAAGCATGACCTGTGATTTTGCACAGACCTGTAATAAATTTATAATATTTTTCTGCTATGAGCTCAACTGATATGGCAAAACCTCTTCTAATTGAGAAAACACTAGAAAAATGCTTTGTGTTTCCAGATAGGCATCTTCAGCATCAGTAGCTGCCTCAGTGCCCATAGAGCTCAGCAGAAGTGGCGGTGCTGCCTCTGAGCACTGAGCTGTGCAGTCCCATTGAAACCATGTTTGTTTTCAAATGTCAGTGCTTAGCAGTTACGGGGTTGTTTGCTTGGGAAAATAAAGCCTGGGAGCTGGGGAATGAAATATCGTCATCTGAGGTGGTGTTTCTGATAGGACACATCATTTCTGCTGTTTCAGTTGTGCAGACCTACAAGCTGGGCTGTTATCTGGAGAGGCAATCCGTTCCTTTAGCTACGATCTTCACTCTTTAGTGGTGAGCTGACTTGGCTTCTCTTTAAGGAAATTAGCAGTGTGTCTTTTTATTTTACCCAGAGTTCAAACATCTGTTTCTGACAACTATAGTGAAATAAATACATTATCATAGTCACAACCACAAACTCTGTGACGAAAAAGTCACATGACTTTTCCTCTGCAAGGCATTTCGCCCTTATGTGCTGCTTTATCTGCTAAGCTGCACTTTACATATACAGCTAAGAGCAAGCCCTCTTGCCATGCATTTGTGCACAAGCATCCCACATTGCCTCCTGTAACAACAGCCACGTTATGCTTCCTTGCACAAAACCAGCTGTCAGTTTAGATTTTCTTAATCCTGCCAGATTCCAACTCAGCCAGCTAACAACCATTATCTATGGGAAACCCTTCTGTGAAATAAAGCAATGTCCTTACAGAAATGACATGTCATAAAAATTAGTTTGGTCACCAATCCAACAAAATACTTTGTTTAAGTTTGAAAACTACAGACTGGTGGTATCATGTTCCCTGGTGCTATAGATCTCAGAAATGATGAGCAGGACAGCACCATAACAGCACTCAGGGCCAGATCCCTGCTTGCCCTAATTATATAACACACTTAAACAGTGCAATTATGTTTGCAAGTTGCTGCTGTGTTGACAGTGTACACATATGGCACACTAGTCTCCAGCATAACCTTTCCAAACTCCATCAGTGCAAATGAGGAATGCCAGCCATAAGGACTTTGACAGCATTGGGATGGCTCATTTGAGGGCAACCTGCTCTCATCAGTGGAAGGATTAAAGAGGACAACTCTTCCCCTTAAGGACATGGTAAAGGTTTTGATGGGCTCCTCTGTGGAAGGCTGAGGAGAAGACAAATGGCAAGTGCATACTACAGAGATTGTTCCTGCCTGTGGTAAACAGGAGGCAGAAGAAAACCAGGCCATGTCTCATGACCCTGGACACAGAATACCATATGGATCAGATCAATGAGGGACTGTGAGCATCTTCAGTACAGTGGTCTTCAGCTTTCTTAGCCTACTGTCAACTCTATAAATCTTTTATGCTTCCCCATGCACCTGGCTCACTGGGCAGGAAGAGGGAGGAAGTCTGGGTGCATGCTCAGCCAATAAAGACTATACCTTGTTAGGGGAGAAAGGGAAGCTGTTTCTAACTCAAGTGAAACGGTTCAAACGCAATGCCACTGCCAGGTCTATAAACACATGACGCTTCAACAAGAATTTCAGCTTCTCAGTGCACCAGCTGGTGAAAGCTGAATGTTTTCTCCAGGTCTTCCTGTTTTGTCGTTGTTTTTGTGCATTTGTACATTTTGTGCAGAGTTGCTAACCACAGTCAATTTAAAGCCATGAGTAAGAGTCCAATGTATCAGTAGACTGTCTTAAAAAGAAAATTCAAAGGTGGAATTTTTTTAGCTATATTGTAGATATGATTAAAAGCGTTCCCTCAAAAGAAATAGGAGAAAATCTCTTCATGTTTGCAATGAAAGCTTAGACCTTTATTTGTTTACAAGATTTGGCATCAGGGAGTTTCAGATGTACCATTAGACTCATGATAAAATACCAAGATCTGCCAATTCATACATAATCTGATAATCCTTTTATATACCGATCATTAAAGACTTTTTAAAAAATCTTTTGTAAAAAAAATCTTTTTTAAAGTTTTTTATGTGATTAATGTGAATCTCCTCATGACATTTCAAGCCATACACCATATCTGGTTTTCAGTTCACAAAGTAGAGTACAGCCCACAGCCATGCTATAACCACACAAATGAAAACATGTACTTTCTTTTTTGGGAGTAATATCATGCCTTTTTGAAGATAACTTTTATGTGGATAGGGGAGAGGGGTTACTATATCTTCCAATAAGTACAGTAGCCAGCATTTTGTGAGCTTTCCTTTAATATTTTTCTTTTCTAAGTGAAAAATATGCTTCTTTACTAACAGTTATTTCCAACCTAATTGTTTTGGTTTTCTGCAGTTCAAATAGCTATTTAGAGTGGAAAAAAATCCAAAACCACTGTGCCCTGTTCCCTGTAGGCTGACAGAGACCTCTAGGCAATCAAAATAATCAGAGTACTGTCTCAGGGTCAGCCTGATCACTGCAGAGATCTCTGCAGAGGCTGTAGCTGAGCTCCTAACATCATGTTTGAGAGCTTTGCATGTTTTTTGTTAAAGGTGACAAGCATAAGCATGCAAGAATCCAAAGCACGCCAGAAAGGTGTTTTAACAAGAAGGCCGTGCAAACCTGTTTTCAAAACTCAGAATTAAATCACATGTACCAACTGTATTTTTGGAAAGAGGAAAAATAAAAAAAAGAAACAAAAAGGAAAATGAAACTCCACATAAAAAAAAAAAGTTCCCCAAAGCGTTGTTTCTCGACTGAGAGCAAACAAGGAAAAGGATGGTCTAATGCTAAAATGCTGAGAGAAAAGCTGGGGTTACAAATCTCTTTCTGTTAGAGACCTCCAAAGTGATTTTATGGTAATGTCTGTGCTTACATTTCTTTCTTCTTCTGCTGAAGGGAGACAGCAGTACACCCTTTCTGGACCCCTTTATCTGTCCAGTCGATTTAGACTTATGTGCTTAGTGGCAGACACTCTCTCCTCAGTGGCAGAACAGTGTCCTGCACAATGAAACCCTGATCTCTGGCAAAGCCCAGGGATGTTGTGACAGCAGCAGTAAGAATGAAGCAGAAAGTGCAACATTTAAAGCAGTGGGAGAACATGGTTAGGCAAGATCACCTCAGACTAAGCCTTTCTGACTGAGTAATTACAGGGTGATGATGGGTGAGCAGTGTACATAGTCTGATTAATTTCAAAGCAAAGATGGCTTTAGAAATCCCACTGCTTATGGGCATTGGCAGGGCTCCTGCAGCCATTCTGATGGATAAAAGACTTCAAATTCCTATACGTGGTTCTTAAAACCTCAGTGTGTGCATGCATTATGACAGAAAATCTGTGAGAGTTGTTGAGTTTTCAGTTGAACACCCAAATGCCAAGAAACATCATCAGAACTGTAACTCAGCCCCTATCCTGTGTGCTGTGGTAGTGTCTGAGCACTGCTGTTTCGTGGCGTAGTCCCTCCCTCATTCAGTGGAGATGTTGGATAGTGGTTGAACAGTGCCAGTTACAACTGCTGCTGTGGGAAAGACTTTGGAAAGAGTGCATTTACTGCCACTCCATGCTCAAGCCTGCTGCAGCTCAGAAGTTTACTTTAGGAAGTTTAGGGAAATAGACTTAACCACCCTGATGATTTTGGAGAACTCTTCTATAAAAAGGCCAGGCATGAAGGGAAAGGCAGTGCTGGATCCAGAAGAAGGCAAAGAGCTCTGGTGGCTGGAGATACTCAGTGGGTAAAGAAGCCTGTTGGGAGACAGAGCCAAAAGGGCCTGGCTCCACCATCCCATAAGACCCACCACCACTTCTGAAAGCTTGCAATGGGCAGGACAAGAGCTGCAGGACAGAAGAGACGGTCTCATGGTTAAGTGTGATTTAAATATTGCCCTGGAGAACTGGATTTTGTCCATGATCATGCCATAGCATTTTAATTGCTAGGAAAACCACTTAAAATATGTGGAAACTCTCTGTAGATTCCTCTTTCTCTCTTTCTTGAGACATCTGGGTCTGACTTGCAGGAGGCCACAGAAGATGCTGTGGCAACTCAAGGCAGTGGAGCTGCCACTGTGTCTGCACTTCACTGTCCCCAGCCCACCCCACGGTGCTGTGGTACCCTAGCCATGAGCAAGAGAGCAGCTCCTTTCTCACAGAGTGGCAGGCGTGAATGACTCAACACTTGTGTGTTGAGATGAAGGTGTGAGCAGCACAGCAGTGAGTGACTGAGCTGTTGTCAGAGCAGCACTTGGACGCTGTGCTGGGGACCCCTGTGTACCGCAGGGCCACACATTGTCAGCAGTGAGCTGTAACATAGCCATTCATTCCACAGGCAGTGTCCTTCCTTCCTCTGCACTGAATGGGCACCGGGACCCCGTGGGGATCAGTCATTTCTGTGTTCTTGTAACACAGGTCTGGCACAGAGACAAATGCCTCTGCCTTCTGGGTGCTTTCTTTGCCATTTGGTTATTAATAACCTCATCCGTAATAAAATACAAACTCATTTTCTGGTATGAGAATTTTGACTGATTCAGGGACATTTTAGGGCCATGTAGTGTAAAGAAATGCCTTAGTCCCATGCAGAGTGTACTGGGCTGATGTTCAGAGTGCAGGCTCTTGCCCGCATTGCTGTTGTCAGAGTATTTCTCAACCACCTCTCTGTATATCTGCTTTCCCATATGGAAAGCATTGTAATGGTCTTGAAATTTCTTAGTTTGTGGTTGCAGGGCCTGTTTTAATGACATGTATTAGAATACCTGTCAATTCCTGCTCATGTACCATTTGACTTGGCCAGATTGGATTTCCATAGCAACAAGCTGAAGAAGCTGAAAGAAGATCTATAGAGATGGAACACTGCAAAATCTCTAGAATCTCAGAGCGGCCTATTCAAGAAACCCTCTATTTTCTTGCAAAACCAAGCAGTTAGTATTGTATCTTAAAACAAGTGTAACTAGAAGATGTAGAAGTTGATTTTTCTTTTTTTTTCCACCTAAGACTTTTGCACTGAAAGGTTTGTTTAAATTCTAAAAAAATCAGGAATGTCATGAACAGTTCTAAAGAAGCTGAATTTCATGGAAACATTATACACTAGTGTGGGTAAGAACAATGTTAGGCAAATAGCTGTTGATTTTTCTTGTGAGTTTAAGCATTTTCAAAGCCCTGAATGGGCTGGTCAGGAGCCAAGAAAATGACACTGTATGACAAGTGAGGAGAGCAAAACTAGCCAGGGGTGTGGAATGGATCTGCTTTGCTTCTGCTGACAGAATGGAAAGATCTATTTTATGAAGTGTTCTAATGATGACTGTTGGTTTCTTTTTCCCTCTTCAGTTCAGGCAGGGGTGTGCCCCTCATCTCCCTTGATATCAGTGTGGTACTCAGTGTACCCCACGGGGTGACGCCCATGGACACCCCAGGTGTACTCTGGTCTTCCGTGGATGGTACTTCTGCTCACTGGGGTCAGTGTCATCTGCAAAAACACAGGCTCTTCCTTGAGAAAGCATAGGGAATTTAGCATTATCCAAATCCTATAAGCAAAAAAGATTAATTTTAAGCAAGCATTTTCCTGTACAGGCTTCTGGTATTTCTTCCGTTTGTGCTTGCATTTCTCTGAAAGTACTGCATGTGGCTACAGAAGCAATTGTCCCTACTTATTTTATGACATGAGCTCTCTGGAAAGTTACATGAGTAAGACTGCTTGCAAATTTTCCACTTGAGAGCAACCAGACCTAGCTCTCTTTTACATATGTAAGTCTCAATAGGAAACTTTGTATACATTAGTTCACTTAATAAAGATTTCACCTGAATTAATTTCTTTTTTCTTTTTTAACTCCACAGCTTATAAAAGGAGAAAGATTTCTTACAGAGGTTGTTGATATACAAGGACAATAGCAATGGCAGGAAAGTTTTTTGCTGGTTGATTTGTAGTAGAAAAGCAAGCAAGAAAGACAACATAAAAAAAATTGTATACTGAAGACAGATGATGATGAATGGAAGAAGAGATGGCCTCTCAGAACGGAAATTAATGTCTTCTTGCTGTGATCTTCTTCCCATAAATCTGCAGTTTCATGGGGTGTTCCCTGTACAAATGTTTGCATCAGTATATCTCAGATGTTTTGGTTTGGATTAGACCTGTGTTAGGGGTGATTGGTCTGGGCTAGTTTTAAAAATCTGAAGGTTTGTCTCTAAAAGAAATTTGGATAAAAAAGAAGTGTCTTCTTGAATTCTCTCTGTGGAAGGAGTCTGTTTCCTAGTTACTTTGCTTGACTCCAGAAACTGGCTACCAGAACAATATCCCTGTTCTCAGTGACCACCTTCTGCCACTGAATAGCTTTCTGATGAATTTCAGGAAATCTCAAAAAACCTGAAAAAAAGATGGTCTCTTTTGGGTATCCAAGCTTTAAAAATATTTATTCAAATTGGTCTTTTTGGATAACATTAAAATCCTGTAGGTTGTACAGATGCATATATTTATTTAATCCAACTTCTTTATGGGTGAGGCAGTAGTTGTGCTGCCTTTCAGGAGCTTGCTGAGCTAATGGGAAACAGACACTGGACCGGATATGAGATGCACTGATGTCTACACTTGGTTGCACTGTGGCTCAATGACCTGTTGCAAAATTTGTAACCTTTCATTTTTGCCTCCTTTTCTCATCTTATCTTCTGTTTATCTTTAGATTATTTTAGCCTTGTTCTGTCCCTGTACCACAGATACCACAAAAGTCCAGGCTTGCTCAGGGTTTTGAGTAGTAACAAAACACAGAGATTAACTAACCACTGTGGCAAGTTGGAGGCTATACATTTTGTTTAAACAGGAACTGACACACATTTAAGTTTAACAGGAGATTCCGGTTCTGGCTAAGTTTCCTGCGAATTCTCCCTTATGCTACATTCCTGTATGCCAGGAGCCTCCCCAGGGAAAGCACTTTTGCCTGACTGTTGCTTCTTTTTTGGGGTCTCCATATACAGGCAATGGTATGTGAGGTATTACAAATTTCACTCCCTGAAGCTGATGGCATCTGACTTGAAGAGTCTGTATGTTCACACAGCAAGGATCAGTCTCAGATATTTTCAATTCTCTAACTCAGCTTTTCTTGCAGGTGTACAGTGAGTCCGTAAGACATGAGGATTCTGGAGGCTGAAAAAGGTCCTGCACTCAGGCATGATCCCAGCTGTTGCTGGTGCACAGATCATGCTCACCATTTGGTCACCACTGTAGAAGAGGCAGCTGCTCTTTCTGTAGCACAGAATTTCAGCTTGCTTATATTAATGCACATTCCCACCTCTTGGTAATCGGCAGAGAAGTCGTATTTTTTACTCACTAATCTGGGAATTTACACACTGTGTGAATGCAGTTAACTAAGAGAAGGTGGTCAGCAGGAGTTTGTGGGGAGGTTCAGAGGAGTGTGGATTCTGGCTGCTGCTGCCCACAATGATGAGGATGGGGCAGCAGCAGGGCAGGGCTGTTGTGGTCCCTGCTCTCTCCTGTAGTGCCAAGCAGCTACACATCCAGTCCTGCAAAAGCTGTGTTTGTGCTTCTCTCTGAGGTTTAGCTATTATTTAATTATGTTCTTAGCTATTTGCTCAGCTTTGACCCTACCAGGCAGACTGGGAGCCACCTCAGCTAGGGCTGAGGACAGCTCAGAAACCTTCCTCAAATTGCCCGTTTTGGGCTCAGTGCAATTCCCCAGCCATTTGCTGGCCACTCCCACTGTTCAGCCCCAGAACTTTATGGACGCTTCATGAAAGCAGGCTCCAGAAATTCGCAAAAGCAACTTAAAAGACATAAGATTATACTGAGTTATAAACCATGGGATTTTTAATAAGCTTTTGAGGTTTTAGCCTTTGCCTTGAATCCACAAGGACCAAATATTTATTCTATCTTAAATATATGCAATGGTTCCCACATAATCATACACAGACACAGACCAGGCACCAGAAAGAAGATGTGGGAAAAACCAGATACTGAGGGCAATGCAATTAACATCAGCCAACAGGATTGGTTTCCTGTAATGATTATCATGTTGATGAGACTGTGTCAGGTAAAGTAGTGAGAGATAGAGATCGCACATGCGTATGAGAGAGATTGACTGACAGTGTGGGTCTGTCTGGGCAATCTGTGCTTTAGTCATGGAGTCACAGAATTCTTTAAGTTGGAAAAGACCTTTAAGATCATCAAGGCCGATCTTTAACCCAGCCCTGTGAAGTCCACCACTAAATCACATCCCATATCTCCACATCTACACGTCTCTTAAATACCTCCGGGGATGGTGACTCATCCACTTCCCTGGGCAGCCTGTTGTCGTGCTTGATAATCTGACAAAAGGCAGAATTGCTGTGGGAAAGCTGGAGAACAGAGAAGGAAAGGCACACCACTGGGATAGATTCAGGGGAACTGTGGATAATAGCTAAGCATCAGCTCCCAGGATGATGTTATTCCTAGCTCTATGAAACTATGACTCCAGGAACTTTTAAACAAACATTTACCATTACAAGTTTCATGAGAGTTGGCTACATTATCAGTCCCTATCGCCTCTGGTGTGCCTCTGGTGTCAGGGTCTCCAGTGTGTATGAGAGGGAATGTGTCTGTGATTTCTGCAGAAGGGCTGCTGTGCTCAGTGGGTTTCCCAGGAACTTATGGCTCCTTCCTTGGTCTGCTTACTTGGAGGGGCAGTGCATAAGGATGAACCCCTCTGTAGCACTCTGATCACCTCAGGCCTTTGACTTTCCTGCTAATGGAAGCGGACTCTAGGATGTGACAGGCGTTGTCTTTCATAAGTGTAATGACAGAGAACACTGTAGGACTCACAGTTCCATCATAACCTTTGTTGAGCCCAGCCAGTGGGGTTGCCCCCTTCTCAAGGGCTGAAGACAATGGTTCAGAGTCTGTGCACATACCCAAACAATGCATGATTTTTCTGGAACCATGAAGCATGAGAAAAGGATATGTTTAGGATGCAGTGCTGGATAGAAATCCAGAGATTATGAGAAGGTGCAAGTCACAGCAGACTTTATAGGGTTTGAGCAGTGTTGGGGAGAGAGATGGGTAAAACACACCTCAGAGCTGGCAGTTAGAAGCTAACCAAATCTGCAGCTCACACTACTGTGTCTTGCAGTCTGCTGTTTCCTTCTGATGCTTTGGCATTGTCTCTCATTTGAAAATGTTTATACATCATCACTTTGTATTATGTCTCAGTCAAATGGAAGGGTTTAGTGTCTTTCTCCTGTCCCTGGGGTGTGAAACTATAGGTTTTAAATGCTTTCCCTCCCATTCCTTGTAGAGAGATGTATGTTGCCTTCTTTTAATGAGATTTTAAGATGTTTTTGAATCTCTCCTGAACTCTGGCAGAGGAAGCTTGCTGACAGTGTTTGTCTCTTTGGGGCAAAAATATCAGCAATAATACAGAACTCATAACATCTAGGCTCTGTTGCTCCATTTTTCCTATTACACTCAGGGCTAATAGTGTTCAATTTGTCTTTAAAAAGTCCATAGGTATTTCTAAAGTGAGAAAACTGTGCAGGAGGGTACAGAGAATACGAGCTGTAGTGGAGCTATAGTGGTGCTAGCCAGGGGCAGATGTTGAATCTCATCTTGGTGGCATAGAAAGTAGCAAGCCAAAATGGTGGTAGAGGAACACAAATGAAAGAGCAGAATGGAAGAAGGGGACAAATATGGAGACAGAGCCAAATAAATGCGGCAAACATAGAAACACTATTAAAGGGCACTCTAAAAAACGTTCAAGGGCTCAGATATTTGATTCACTTCCTCATTTTCATGTTTGCTGCTTTCAGTTACCTGTTTCCCAAGGTCTCTGTCTGCTACAGGGGATGTCTAGGCAGTTATCACAGATCAAACATCTAACCTCCAGATGGCTCATTTCATCTCAGGGAAGGGCAGTGGCAACTGGGAGCAAATTTCAAAGCTGCGCAGCCAGTTGTTCAGCCTCTTCCACATGGAAGAGCATTCCTTTGTGGGACTTGGTAACTTGAAATCACTCTCAGTCAGGCTGCAATACAGTGATGTGTAATTGTTGCTGACCTCTGAAAAATTCTCAGTTTACAGCAGTACAGGGTGCTATGAACCCGCTTGCTGTTGCTTCATAGCTCAGCCTCTATCAGATGGAGAATATAGATGTCAGACAAAGCATGGCTCCTGCCTTTCTTTCCTGAGAAACAGAGCAGGACTTAAAACTCCTTTTTAACCTGGAATAGTTTCACCATAATGCATTATTTGTTTGTAGTAATTATATGCAAACTACATACACACACACACACACACACACGTTGTATGGTATATTACATGAAATGCATCCTAATATTATGTACATATAAATCATATCCACAGATTTCAGGGGACAGTTTCAGGGGAGACCTTGATCTCTACAACAGCCTGAAAGGATGTTGTAGCAAGGTGAAGACTGGCCTCTTCTCTCAGGCAACATGTGACAGGATAGGAGGAAGTGCTGTGCCAGGGGAGGTTTGGATTGGACAGAATAAGAAAGATTTTTTTCACTAAAAGAGTGATGAGGCATCAGAATGGTCTGTCTGGAGAAGCTCTGGAGTCACCATCCCTGTAAGTGTTCAAGAAATAAGGCACCTAGCGCTGTGGTATACTTGACAAGGTGGTTATGACTCAGAGGTTGGACTCAAATATCTTGGAGGTCTTTTCCAAACTTAATGTTTCTATGATTCTGTGATTTGTATGTATTACACATGAGAAGGCTTGAATTTTTAAGTTCATTTTGAATTTTTGCTTACCCTTCTGTTAGTAGGGAACATGACTTATTGATGAAAATTGGAAACAAAAATATGTGAAAAGTACTAATACATTAAAGTATTGATATTTTCTGAGTCTGGAAACCCAAGAAATAAGAGATTATCTGTGGCTGCAAAAGCATCTCTGCAGGGTGCTGAGCAATGTTTGCAGCAGAGCAAGTTTGCTTAACAAAATATAAAATGAGGGTAAGCATAGGGAGAAATTTGTTGAAAGTCTGTGGCTTGTAGTTTGTCACAAATAAAGAATAAGGCAGGACTTGATGCATATGGGAAAGAACTATTAGCACAGATAAGATTCCATCTCTGTGCTGTCACTTCTGGGCAAAGTAGGAATCTCTGAAGTTGCTCTCTTGTCACACATGGCATATTGCTCTGTCTCAAGGGCATAACAAGTCAAGAGACAGGAACCTCTTGATCCTGAAACATAAGAAAGCATCTTTCAGTGTTAAGGATGCAGCCAGGGAGAGATCACTTGATATAGTTTGACACAAGAAATAACACAGAAACAGAAACTATGTTTGCAAAAAAACCTGTGGTATTGCCATTCATAAGGAGCATTTAATCACAGATACAGTCTGCTGAGAAGTCAAAACTAAATACCAATCAGTTGAAGCCCTAGTCAAACAAGACCAAATAAACTCAGCTGTCAGTACTGTTGGAGATAGTTTCTCAAATATGAGGGGTGTCCCCAGGGAGGGCAGACTACAGGGCAGCCAGGCTGGCTGCTGAGTTGCAGAGAAGCAAAAGGGCTCTTCCTGCCCCCCTAAGACAGCTTTGCCTTTCTCAAGGAGCTTTCTTCCTCAGTGGAGGGACACTGATCATGTCAGACACTCACTGCCAAGTGGTACAGCTTTATTGGCAAAACATCCTTGACAGTGCCCAGAAGAAAACCCAGAGAACAAAGCAGAAGTGCGCAGAATAAAGGGATGCACATTCCTGGTGGACATTTGAAAAGGTTTCTGTCATAGAAGAGGAAGACACTGCAGAAGTTGCTTGAGTTTAAATCTGTGCCCTAAATTATCAGCTGGGTGGAAATATTTTGCAGATGTGGCTGCAGTTAAGGAGAGAACAGAAATCAGAATTTCCTGGAGTTCTGATCCCCAGTGCTGCCCCAGCCCCCTGCAGTGTGCAGAGGCAGTGATGCCAGCTCAGAGTCCCAGCACACGCTGTGCATTACGCAGCCCCGCGCTGCAGCCAGGTGGAAGTGATCACCTCGGGGTGGGCTCAGCACCCACACCAAGTGGGGTTTGCTCTGAGGTCTGCCTCCAGGTTCTGCCAAGACGTGGCTGCACTTTTGCACTGTTTTACACAGCTGAATGCTGCCTGGTGGCATTTGATATTAATCATTAAGAAAATCTTTTTTTAAATTTAAAAATTATATTTGGAGCAAGATCATATAGAAATTATTTCTCCATACAGACATAATCTGGATAACCTCGAATACAGTGTTCTGTTTATTACAGTGGGGTTATATATGTATTCAGAGGTTGTCTCATTCTCCTTCTAAATGAGAACAGAGGCTGACCAGAAAAGTAATTGTCCTCTAAAACTAGAGTCAAGTCAGGCCTCTGATAGTCAGCATATTTTAGATTTTAAGTGCTCCACTGTAAATCTTCCAAGCCTAAACAGAAGCTGAGAAATCACATAAAAAGTTATGAAGTAATAATTCACATTATGTATTTTCTTCAGAGAAAGAAGATCTTATAAAATGATTCTAATAGTTGAATTATATTGGGTTTTGGCTTAACACATGCCTTTTAATGGGCGGATGCAGCTACCATAATGCCATCTTCTGTTCATTTATTTTTCAGAATAAAGTAATAGCAAAGCACAGCACAGATGGCCCAACGTCATCTGATGCATTTAATCCCAGGCATAAATCCAGGAAGCCATTTAGGAAACAATGGACAAGCTTTGTCCACATTATAGATCTTTGAGAATGCGCAAATATCTAGTTGAGTGGTGTACTCTGAAGTCTTTAGTAATAGAAACATTGATTTAAAAGGAAAAATCTTTAATCTGGAGAAAGTTGAGTACTATATTTGAATCAAAATTAAAAACCAAGTCTAGCTCTAAGTAACAAATTATTCCACCTGTCCACTAAAATACCTCTGTAAGCAAGGAAGGGTAAATAAGAGATCCAGCATCTATCCAAACAAGGATTTTTTTTCTTTGTTGAGTCAAGAATTTTGTAGCATGGGGAAAATGAATCAAATTTCAGCATGAATATTATACACCTCTATTGTCAAGACAGTACCAACAATGAAGCCATCAATACTTTCAAAATTAGGTAATAGAAAGGAAAAGGGGGGATCTCCCGTTGGGATTCCAGCAAATCTTCTGAACATGATATTGCATATGAGGAAAAAATTTCTTCCTTGAAGCTCATGCCCGAGTGATGGCTCTGAGGCAAGTGGTGTTACAGGGTTGTCCGGTGCTGAAGAGGGATGCAGGAATGATGTGCAACACTGCAATCAGCAGAGACATGACTGCCAAGTTCCTGTGTAAGCAAAGAGAAGCCATCCTGTTCCTCTTGCCTCTCTGCAACTGCTTCCTATTTTTAAACTGGGTTTTGTTGCTGACTATAAAAGAATGCAGTAATAACATTAAATGACAAAATTCTTCACCCAATGGGTATGTACAGACTTTTAAAAGTTGCTTAGGTCCCTGATTCCTTCTGACATAGATGGAGTGAGGTGCCTGCATGCCTCTTATCAGAACCCAAAACTTTTCTCTTGCTGTTTTCACAGTCTCTCTTCCCTGGCTACCCCAGGCAATCTCCTTGTGTAGACCAAAAGAAGGGCTTGGATGGGATAACAAGGGCTTTTGGCTCTTTCCAGATGGGCTGACCTTGTGGTACAGCAGGTGTCTCATCACCAATCCTCCAGAGCCACTGTCTGCTGTCCCCAGGAGGGATCTGCCTGGAGGGGACCCTGCACCTGGACCCTGCCCCTGACACATGGGCTGTCTCCAATGTGTCTGCCAGTGAGCACCTCTTGCTCATTATGTGTGATGAAGGATTTGCAGCAGTGCTTGGTGTTTGCTGACTGTGAAGAAATTGCCTGAGCACTCATGGCACAGGTTTCAAAGGAAGGACCCTTTCCTTAAATTAAGTTACTTTTATTTTTCTGATTGTCATTGTGAAGCCTAGCCAGGTATTTACTCTTTGTGTACAGTTTGTTGTCATTTCCTAGGTCCTGTGATATAACAACTCGTCATATGAAATGTAAACACAATAATGCAGCTGTAGCTGTAAATTAGAGAAATTAGTGAGAACCCAGTTCTCTCTCACACTGTACTTCACTTGCATGGTGAAATCCAACCTGCACTGAGCAAGGCTTTTCTTGGGAGACCATATGCAACAGCTTCTTTCCAGGATGGTAGGTGGCAGTGTGGTATTCAGTCGGACATTTCCATGCACAGAAACCTTGCACAGCCCTGTTTGTCCCCTCTCCCAGGAGGGAAGGCTGGTGCCCTCCCCATTGGTCGCTCTTGTTTGCTTAGCTGGGTCTCTGGGCAGTATTCCCTCTGCTAATTCCAGCTGAAGTCACCTCCTGAGCTGACAAAGCTGGCCAGTGAGCTTCCCTGCCCAGACTGCCGTCACTGCTCATTCCTCTTGCCAGAAAAATACTTTTAAATTTTTTTTTTTAATTTTTAAATTTTTTTATTTTTAATTTTCAGATTTGGCCAACCAATAAGTAAAAACTTTGTCTCTTGAGCAGAGGTGAGGTCATGCAGATACTGAGCAGAGTTGGGAGTCTGAATGAGCCAGTTATGTCAGCTAGTTAATAACTTCACTGTTGTCATTTATTTGTCATTCATCCAGAAGAATCCAAAAGTGCTTTGCATTTTTTATAATCAGATTGGAGGCTCCTCTTGCTTCCCACCCCACTGAGAGCCTGTCACCCCTTGGGAGCGGAGCAGAGGTCCTTGGTGGCTCCCTGTCACTCCACTCTGAGGCAAAGACTGAGGGGGGTAACTGCAGCAGTCAGAGAGTTTGGTGGTCTGTCTAGGTGACCACTTAAAAACTGTTCTGCAGACCTGAGCTGAAGCTTCCCACCAGTACAGAGCACTGTAATGCCCTGGGGGTAATGGACCATGGTGTCAGGGCCACCTCACCTGTGGCACAGAGCCCTCAGATGCTGCCAGGGACCCTGACCTGTGTTGCTTGGGCTTCTCAGTAATGTGGGCCTGTGTTTAGGTACTTGGCTGTTTCTCAGTGATATTATGGAAAATAGTACCTAGAAATTCAGCACCCAGAATCACTTCCTTCTCTTGCTGAATAGGGACAATATCTCTGGCTGGGATATCTCTGAAATTGTTTGCATAGAGGAATCAATTCAGCTTTGCATGGTGCTTTGAGAAAGACTCAGAAAGAAATAGAAAGAAATGCCCTGCCATGGCACATGTTGCTTCCCTGCATTGAGAGAAGCCGAGTGAATGAATATGTGGTACAGAAACCTCCTAACTCAAATCCCATCACATAGCTGTCCAACAAATGCTGTTTCCCTCCCTTCTGGCACATCTGCAGTATGGGCTGCAATGTTTTCAGATGTGTTGGCAGCTCAAGCCCATGTTTCTTTTCAACATTTGACTAAATACAGTCTTTTTCATGACACACACTCTTTGGGGTTCTGTTCGGATTTTACCTCTCTCTGGGTGACTTATTTAGTGAAACAAAGTCACAAACCCTTGTCTGAAGTATGCACACTGCTTGTTGTTTCCATGTGAGCAGAGAAATTATTCAGCACAGCTTATGGTGCGTTTGTGTGTGTATGTCTCAGAGCAGTATGTTCTGACAGTAGAGGGCTTCTCTTCCTTGAAGCTTTCTTAGGCCTGGGGGAAAAAGGATGCTAAAGGGAGGAAGAGGGACATGCCACTTTCCCCTGCTCTCTCTGAGGTCATGTTGACCACTCTGAGCCAGCCTCCTGTCTAGCACGGAGCCCTTCTTTGACACAATCCCTGACCCATCTTAGTTTTTCTCATGTTCTCACACATGTTGCAACTCACTAGTACATTTTTTCCCCCTCCTTGTCCCTGGGAAACTCTCTGATGCTCCAGCACTCACTCCAGCTTGCAGTTTCAGTCACGCTGCTGTGAAGTCCTCAGTATGACATTCCTAAATGCTTTAAGAGTTGAAATTTTCCACCCCCCCCACCACTCCAATTTAATTAAGAGTAACTTGCCAGTCTAAATACCCCTAGACAACAGAACTGAGATGTGTGAGCTGCCTCTGCAGTTCATGGAAGGTAAGTCCAAGTCCTCTGTAATCCAGGACAAAATATCAAGGACAAAATATCAGAAAGTTTCAAAGCAAGTTCGGAAGCCACCTATTCACATTGTCCAAATGATTCCTTCATGAAGAAAGGTGTTTATTAACCAGATGAATTGGTGAAATCCATGATCAGTGATGCCTACAGAACTACAATTACCCTAAGATAGTTACCTTAGGTCTCTTTTGTTTTTAAAAAAAAATTGTAAAGGTTTTTTCACTTTGTATGCTAATGGAAGAGATCTAGATATGTAAGTATTTTGCTGTTCTCTCTCTCTCTGCATGTGAATACTGACATTTTTTGGCTGACACAAAACTATTTGTCTTGGAAAATGATTCTTATATCCCCTTTGCTTATACAGCCTGGCCTCTCTTGCCACTTTGTATTTCCTGTGCGGCCTCACACCCTGTGCCTGAAGGGAAATAAGTTGGTGTGATGGGATCAGAGCTGCAAGGGAGATAGGAGATGATCTATGATATAACAGACATTTTCCTTGGTAGTAGTATAGTTGATCAAAGCCTTTCTCCATGAAAATATATCTTCAAAAGAACACTTAGAGATTTATAACAAATGTAATTAATCCCATGGGTCCTGTTGCCATTTGTGAGAGCAGCTGGGAAAGAAAAGTGTTATTTTGAGCTTCTTCACTGGGTTGGTAAATATGTGGGGTAAAACAGGTAAGGCTCTGGGTTGTGCAGAATTAGGAAGAATTCTGGTAAAGTGGCAAACGTGTAGATTCCTCCTGTTGCTACAGCCTGCACTGCTGCATTTCCATTTCCTGCACCTTTGCTGCCAGTCTCTAAAAAGAGCAACCAGACCCACTCTGTGAACAACTCATGCCCACAGGTCTGAGAGGAATCCATGTCACCACCCACTGTCACAGCCAGAGAACATGCCATTCAACTTCTCTCCACTGATTTTCCTGAAATGAAGAACACAACTATTGCCAGGGCTCATGGTGTCTGTTATTTCCCTCTAGCTCAATATATTTAATATGGCTTAATCTGAAGGGAGAATGCCCAGCCTCAACAGGCATTTCAGCCACGCTCTGTTGTAGGATTTCACATTTTCTCTATGAAGCAACTGCTGAAATCGTAGCGATCTCTCAAACCTGCTGCTAAAAGCCACCTTAGGTCACCACCAATGACATTATTGCTTCCAGCTCTCTGAGGTGTATTATCTACATTCAGTACATCCTTGCCAAAGCTTGTTGCTTGTTGCTTGTTGCAAGCAGAATATCCTGAAGGTTAATGCTAGGACCATTATTTTTCAATGTCTTTATCAGTGACCTGGGAAATGATACTGAGCATATCTTCTGCAAAATGCAGAGGACACCAGTCCTTGAGTATGGGGTGAAATTCTGAGACAGAACTTCTCCCCAGAAACACCTGGATAAATATTTCACTAGGTACACTGCAGTCATGTGAATTCAGCAAGGAGAAGCACACCGTTCTGGAGATGAGGTGGAATTATCTGATGTGTCAGTACAGCCTGGGCATGACAGGCTGAACACTAGGGTGAAGAGGAGTAAGATGTTAGGGTGAATGCCAGAGTCAACAGTGGCAAGATGTGCTCTTGTCATGGCTAAGGCAAGCTGGGCCTTTTGTTCAAGGTGATGTAGAAAAACTAAAGAAAATACAATGGATGGGTTCCAAGAACTTGGAACCTAAAGTATAGATCCTGTAAAGAGGGGCTGAGGGAATTGGGCTTGTTTAATCTGATGAAAAGGAGGTAAGGAACTTACATCAGCCTACAGATTCTTAAAAGGCAGTTAATAAGATGATGAATCCAAGGCAGTTAATAAGACTGTAAGTCCAAATTATTCCTAGCTATTAGAGGTGGTAAGGCAAAGTGTAAGGGCAAGAACCTGTAGCACATATGGTATGAAGAGTATACAGGATGAGCATACAGAAAAGCACTTTCATCAGGAGGTTTTGCCACACTGGAGCAGGTTACCTGGGAAGGTTTTCAATCAGTGCTCTTGAAGATTTCTACAACCTTGCTAGATAAAGCTGCAGATGACCTGAGGTAGGTGATAGACCTCTTAGAAACGGAGATCAAACTAGAGACCCACCCACAGGTCTAACTGACATTTCCATGACCCTCTGATTGCTTCACATGATCAGGTTTGGAGGCAAAAGTCCATTTGCCTGTTCAAACATATGGGAGAAATATCTGGGCTTCCCTGCCTCCATCTATAGAAGTGTCCCCCTTTTCCTCCACTGGACCAGCACCACCTAATGTTAATTTGAAAATGTACCAGTGAGATAGGGTCTATGATTAACTTTGGGTCAAAATCTGGTGACAGTCATCAGTTGCATACAGAATTTACTACCTACGATGTTTTCTTTTGGCTAGGTCTCTTATGCATGCTTGGGTAGTGGAAATTGGCAGATTATTTCTCTTAGTTCCTATTTCAGGCCTGGCTTTTCAAACTGAGTATGAACTTCATGGTATCAGTGTAGATAATAGCTGTTGGCTGCAGGTGTAGCTGTCTCCAAGCTGTCTGAAGCAGATGGAAGAATTTTATGTGAGTGGGGCTTGATGCAGGAAAGTGTTGCAGAGTCCTTGTTCCACAAGCTCTATGATTAATATAATGTCGGTGCATGATGAAAGCACAAAAGGGCATATTTCTAAAATACTCCCAAAAATGAAACCTGTATCCCCATTGATTTTTCTCTTAATATTTCCAAGATGCTTTTAACAACTGGAAGCCACCTGTGCCTATCCATTATGAGAAAATCTGCTTGTGATAGTGCCCTTTCACTGGGCTTTAGTATATGGAAAGGGCATTCTGAATTTAAAAAAAAAAAATTTAAATAGATAAGGCTTCAAACATCTCCTCCAGATGACCTGCAGACCCTTCAGCCTTGGCAGATTTCCTCATGTAATTTGCCAAGAGTGGTATTTACCTGCACTGCAGATAAAAGCCCCACTTCCAAACCCTAGTTAGTTAGCCTTTAATCCCTTCCAAGACCTGCTATTGAAAGACTGCCTTTTGGCACGCCCAAGAATAATGTATAAGAAAGTCTTTTACTTCAGCTGCTAAAACCCATGAACTGCACTTTCTTTATAAATTAAATCAATGTCCTGCATCTCAATAATAAAATCTGCATTCTGCAGCATCCTACCTGTAGGCCATTTCACATTTTAGCATCAGTAAATTAAAAACTAATACCTAGTTTTGAAAAACAGCAGTGCAATATGCTGCAAAGCTATGAGTCCTGCATTTGTTCTGAGTATGACTTAACATGTGAAAAGAGATTAATAATAATAAATACTTTCTGTATATGAAAGTTTCATACATTATATGCTTCCCTTCCTAGGTTTAAAATATTTTCAATTTGAGTTTGGAAAATAAAGTAGAAACTGTAAATACTGATATATTGATGGGATGTAAAAAACCATAATAACCATCCTGGTCTGAGAAACCTAATTCTGTTTCCATTTAACCCCATTAGTAAGTAGAACACACTCATCAATTTATGAAAGCCAAAATCAGATAACAGACTGAATTATCCAGTGTGTAGCAGGCTGAACATGTTAGAATTTTTTATTCCTCTTCTGTAATAAATACCTAATGCCTTATTGATAGATAAAACAAATCAAGAGAACTATTACTCTCATTTCATGAGATAGCGGTGCCTGTGAAAATATTTATCCAGGTGTCTCTAGGGTGAATAGCAACTGATGCACCTTTTTGGTTTTTAATCTTCATTATCTGGTGTCAGCTGTAATGTAGGTCACAAACTGAGTGATTTTATTGTAAGCCAGTAGTTCTCAAAGGTTTTGTATCAATCCCTTTCCCTTGTCTTGTGCAATGGTTGTGCTTGCCCTCCTTGGGATGAGCAGTGGCTCCGTCCTGTGAAGCCAGGGTGGGAGGCAGAGCCTCACACTGCTGCCATGCAGGTGTCTGTTACAGCAGCTAGATCAGCCAGCTGAGCTTTGGCCAGTCCAAGGTGTGACTGGAATTAATATACAGTCACTTCTTCAATCTTTCAGCTGTTAGAATAAGGTAAAATGACTAATTTTGTGTGTGTGTAAAGATCTAGAAGAATGAGAGCTAGAAATGAGGGAAGCATCCTCTTGCCATGTATCTTCAAACAGAAGGTACCTTATGTGTGATAAAGTGTGGCTCAAGGAACAAAAATGAGGGTGCACATCACTGGTCAAAAGGAAGTGCTGAGAAGACTCTTCTGTCAGCTTTTTAGTTTGGTTATACTGCTACACAAGAAGATTACAATTAGCTGCTTCCATTTCCTTTTCAAAAATAATTTAATAAGATATACACAGAAGAAATGAGCTGGAAAGGGAACAAGCTTGACTATGAAAAAACATAGTAGCTAAAGCAAGCAAGGGAAAAGAACACTTTCATCACTTTGCTAAGCTTGTTAACAACAAAAGGTGGAATTTGGATCTTAGTACCTTGTTCAGTTTGCAAAGTTTGGAGAGGTAGGCAGTTTCTCTAATTGAATTGGGCTTTGCTGCCTCTCAAGCACTGGGTGGTGTTTGTTTAGCAGAGTCTTGTCAGGCTAGGGTTTGCCTTTCAAACAAGTCAATAACAATGGTAATAAAACACTTTTCACTTCTAAATGCCCTTTCATCTGAGATGCCAAAGCACTTTGCACAAATCGAATGCTTCTCACTATACCAAAATGAAGGTATGGATTATTATCCCAGTGGAAGCAAAATCAGAATGTGGTATCAGAGTGACAAAATGGTTTGCTCATACTGGTGACAAAAAAAAAGAAACATAATCTGGGCACAAGTTGCTGCGCAAACCAAATGTGGTTCACTTGCAAATCTGCTGTCCTCTGTGCATCTGTGCTGTGATGATACTTGGCTTTTTTCCTGTCTCAACCATTACAGTAGTTGTGGTTTTTAAGTTATTTTTGTGATGTTGAGTATTTCAAGGGCAAATACAATTTTCATTGGAAGTGCCTTCTTCCCAGACAGGAAATATGCATACTCAAGGATGGGGGGGAAAAAACAAAAATGTTGATGGTTAAGAAAAATCATCTGAATTTCCATATCAAAGGGACAAGTGTATCTTTTTCTAATAAGCAGAGACAGCCATGCTCCTGGTCATTTGGCATAGCTGCATGCAAGCTGGGTAAGAAGCTACTTGAAGAAAAGGCATATTTTCTCTCTCCTTCTTCTCTTCCACCTATCTCCACCTCTAGGAGGTTCTTACTTCTGGAGAACTTCCAGCTGCCCAAGTACTTAAAATCCTCTGCAACTGGGATTATAGACTAGTGAAATGTCAAAAGAGTTGTCACAGCCCTAACTGATATTGCAGTCACAGCATAAACTGTGTCTTTCAATCCAAAGCAAGGTAAACGGAACATTCCCTAAAGGGCTTAATCTAGTGAGACTGGGTAAACTGAGCAGAAGCCTTTCTGCAAACACTCTCATTATTGTGTACTGCTTTGATCATGATGCTGGAGCACAGGGTGCAACCAAGCCCAGGCAGCACAGGTCACATGGCACCAGGCTGTGAGCTGGGCTGGGGAAGGGGCATCCCCAGGCCAGAGATCCTGCTGTCCCAAACTCCCGTGCTGTCTCTCCATAACTGCTTGCAGTCAGGGTGCAGGCAGGGCTCAAAGCCTGCAGGGATGGGATGTATTTGGCTGTGCCTTGCATCGCCCAGGCTGTATGCAGAGGTAGGTTGGAGCCTATGAGATGCAGGAGATGCTGTGGTTCACTGCCTCCAGAGCCTGCTGGGAGTTTACAGAAGGTGAACTCCTACACTGTGTCTGAAGAAATGGATCACAGACACTGAGCAAGCCTAGTGTTGGCACAAGCCTCACAGCACCTTTAATGTGCCAAGTGAGAAATTTGCTCTGTGACACTGTATTTTGAAGTTACAGAGAACACAGCTCTGAAAGTGCAGCTGATACCAGTGTCTTTATTTGGGTTAAGCTTTACATTTCTCACTCTGCACTTCAGTTGCTTGGAGTCCAGGAACAGGCCACCAGGAGACCTGAATGAGTGATGGAAGATTTCTGCTGCAAGGTTTAGAGACTGCTGTACTTTCCTGTAGCCTGTCCAAAACTTCAGATTATTTTCTGGTCCTTAGGGTGTTAGTTTGCATTTAGTCTTAGTTTGGTTTGTATTTTTTACAATTTTTTTTCTTTTTAGTATTTTACAGGAAAAGGTAGGAGAAGTGGAGCAGAGCTGAAGTACTCAGTGAGATTTTTGCCATTACTGTTCAGCAGGTATTAAGAAATCCATTTGGGTTTCCTAATGACTGAAAAATTCCGTTTCCTAGTGTCGTCGAGATACTTTTAGATTTTCTATCCAGCAGTTATCTCAGTGGAACAGCAGTTTCCCTCCTCCCATCTGTGCTCTACACTGAAACAAAGAGGAAACTCGTATCTGCTTGTTTTACACAGCTTGACCCCAGCCTGCAATTTTTATGATTTGTGTGGCAGTGAAAGGCAAAGAAAGGGGAAAAAAGCAGGAGCACAGGGAAGACAAGGAGAAAGAAGCTTCGTTTTTCCCAAGCTGCCCTAGGACTGACCGCAACTCAGCTAGAGCTGATTTGTGGCCATCGAGTAAGCGAACACAAAAGCATCAGGGAAAAGGCACAAAAGGCTCTCCTTAGAGATTGACAGCTTGTTAAGGACCATTATTAATACGAGTTCAACTTAAATGACAGGGTCACCTATATGATGCTGTTTGGGCTCCCTGCCCCAGTCAGATAGCATTTTGCTGCATTTTATTCAGCGGGTTTTTCTGACAGGCACATAACCCTGAATTAAACAAACTTTATTGTCAGTTGCCTGATTTTGTGGACTCTGAAGTGTCTTATCACTGAGTGAAAGAACACTACACTCATCACTATCCTCCCTCATCTTTGTTGGAAAGAGGAATCACTCAAAAAAGAATCAGTTTTTTGTTTGAAATTTCAAAGTCATATTTTATTAAGCAAATGAAATAAATGAGCGGCAAAGGACTAAATATTAGAAATATTACAGTGGTCTATTACTTGAAGGCATTTTGCAGACTTCTAATATAGCAGCTTTGTTGCAGGTATCCTGCAATCCAGGATGATGACTGGTGCTCTGAAGAACCTGACAGATGGAAGAATTGCTCCTTATCTCTGAAATAGTAAGACCATGGTTTAAGAGAAGACAATTTACCGAGAGGAAGCTGAATAGTTTAGTTTAATATTTGTTGGTGTTAACTGATTTCTTATGAGGTCCAAATCTAACTACCCTTATTTTATTACCTCCTTTCTGTGACTTACTTAATGAGACCATTCCAGAGAAGCTTCAATTAAATTAGACATCAGTGTTTCAAAATAGTGAAAATGGTATTTGATAAGTACCCTGTGTTTGGGAGAGAGAAAATAAAAATGCATGTTTTTAAAGCAGTATAATCTACTTGGTTATCAGATACCTCTCTCCTGACACTTCCTGTTAAAGAGCAATACATTAAAGAGCATACAAAGCTTTTTCTTCCTGCCAGGAATAACTGAAAAATAATAACTGAGAATTCACCTTCAGCATCTGGTATAGCCAGTCCATGATGCTCCCATTTCCCAGCAGCATCCAGGGAATTAAGGGTAAGGTGATGTAGTCCACATGCATCTCAATTTTCTTTTGCTAAGAGGCCATGCAGTCTGTGGATCCTTCACAGCAGTAGCAGCAGAGCATGGCCTAACTTAACTAGCCTGTCCTGACTCTCGGATTTGGCATGAAAGTAAACCCTTACTTTGGAAACCAACTTCTTTCGTCCTTTAGAAACCAACAGTAATTTGAGTATGTAGTAAAACCCAGCGGCCGAGCAGACACACAATATAAGTAAAAGATTCTACAGATCTAAATCAGCATGAATCTGTTGACTTCAGTGGAGCTACACCAGTCTGGGCAATCACTGAGGGTTATCACTGAGGGGTGATCACACAATCAGTGTGGGTTCTCACTGACTACATGGCAATCTTTTTGGAAGAAAATTTATCTGCAAAAGTTTATTTTACTACCTTTTTCCTGCCTAGCCCATACTTGCTTTGGATTGTATTGTCATCACTTCTGAAATAATCAACATTTTTCTCTTTCAGGTCCTGAAGTTACTCATTGTGCAACTTTAACAGTGGTTAGAGTCAGAGAAGAGGCCACCTACATGATATTTGCACATTAGAAGAAAATCTAAGAAACTAGGACAATTTGTTTAAAAAAAAAGAAAAGGTTGTGTGAGTTTAAGGCTGCTCAAGGGCAACCTTAATTTATGTGCCAATAAGTTACACAAATATTTTCTCTACTATTCAATTAAGAACAAGTAGTTTCCTTGGCAACGACCACATTACATGGAACTTACCCGAGCTTTGAGTTCCAGCAGAGTACTTTCCCTAAGAAAGGAACATACTCATCTATCATGTAAATGTCTGATTTGTACACGGTTTTGAGAGAGAGGGGAGAAAATGGAATTTCCGGCAAATTAACACAGCCCTTCTCTTCTACTGGAATGGTATCTGTGCTCTTTTCTGTAGTTTTCTCCTGCTTTTCCTTTATATCTCAATGATAGCTTGTCTATTAAAACTGCAAAAGAGCAGGATTGTGAGCTGGGTGTATTAAAAACTGCAAAAGGAGGGCAGGCTGCTGGTGGAGTGGATTTGGGAGGGTCTGGTTTAGAAACAGGAAGGTGGCAGTCTTATTCCATGCAGAGCTGCCACTGAAAGTGTGCTCTCTGCTTCATTTATGATGATGGTGATTAGTCCTTTTGTGAGCAAAAATTAAGGATCTTAGTCTGATTACACACCAATCTGCTATTTCCTTTTAAATTATCACCTTTCTCGTGGATTTATGCATTACATGGTCCCATAGCCCTTGCCAGGCTCTTGGCTCTTTGCATGCAGGTCCCTTAGGAGATGCATGTGCAGCTTCTGTACCTGGGAGTGAGCTGGGAATCTGCATGGCTGTTGCTGCGCTAGGAGCTCTCTTACTCTCCTGAGGCATCCCCCAAAACAAACTGAGCAGTTGGGGTCGGAGCCAAGCCTAAACATCATCTCTGGGTGTGGAAACATGCAGCTCTGTAGCAAGGGGAACAGCCTGCCCCACCTCCACCTCGGAATGCCTTGTTCCACTTCCACAAAGCCTTTTCCCAGTGAAGGCTGTGACCAGCTTCCTTAGGAAAGTGCAGGCTATGTGCTCCCATTTGCATAACCCTGCCATGGAAAATGGATTTGGTGTTGTCAGATTTAATCCCCATGGGACTTTTTCTGCAAAACTGGAATGAAGTATGTCCCACTGTTTTCATCTTCTGGCTGACATTCCAGCCATAAGTCAATTTTAAGTTTTTAAGATGTTATTCTACAGATTTTCCACCATTCCTGTGCCTGTTGACACTGTGAAGCTGGAAATCATTATTTTGAACTGTTTGCAGGTCTTTGCTTTTGGAAAAAGACTCTCACTAGACCCTCTTCAAACTTTAAGGCTCTTTGAAACCACAGGTACTCTTTGTATGTGAAGATCTCTCACAAGAAGAAAAGGATCATTTCCATCCCTTCTGTATTTGTGGGAATATTGCTGTGGTGTATAGTGGTGGCAGAATGCTGCACTCTATGTGCCTATTCCACTTTCCTTCCATCTGTTTGTGCTTGTTACATTAATACTAAAGCTAAAATAATGTTTTAATTGTGTCTTTTATCTCTTGTACATTTGATCTCATGTGGGATTATTTAATAGACTTACTATGGCAGTACTTTTCCTTTGAACTGCATCCTGCTCTGAATGAACAGCAATTCTGAGCAGGTTAGCAAAATTTGTTTCTTGCAGTTAGCAATTAGATTATTTTCCGTTGATAAGTCCCTAAGGTACCAAACCCGAGAAATAATACGTAATTACACTTCTCTGAGACCAGGTTACTGTGAAGATGTGGTTGTGATGAAATACGTTTCCTTACTTGATAAAACTTTTGGTGTTGGCTATTCAGAGGTTAACATTAAGGATTAAGAACTCTGTCATAATTTATTTCCTTTAAGTGCCTGAGCACTGTAAATGATGTGACAGATAAACACAGTCTTGTCATGTAGTGGCCTTATCTAGATCTGCTCCCTTCCCTTTCAGTGCTTAATTGTACCCAGCTTTCAGTTTGCCTCTATCTCCCTTAATTACATTCTGGAACACACGAATTTCTGTAGCTTCTTTGCAGGCTGGGAAATGAAAAGTCACTGCAAAGCCACTTCATCTGTGAGCATTCAGTGAGGGGTGAGACAGGAAACACAGCCTGTTGCTGTGTGTGCAGACAAGGTCTGATTTTTTCTATTGTCCAGTGGGAGCTGACACATTTTTGCTAACTTCGGGGTATTTTTAACTTGCCATGCTAACTCTAGTGAGAAGCTGCTGCAAACTGGGATTTTTTTAGCTCAGGAGGTGTGTGAATCTTGCCCTCATTTTCTGGGGATAAGGTAGAGGCAACCCAGGACTGGTATGATGACTCACAATTACCCTGTTTGCTTGAAAGTGTTAGAGTGTGTAAGTATCTTGATGTGGCTTTTGTTTTTCTTTTCTTCCCTCTTCCTCCCTTCTTTCTCCCTCCTCCCCAGTATTGTAATGGTGCTAAGTCACCTTATCTGTTTGTCAAATGATGCTATGCCAAAAAGGAATCACTTCTAAGGCCCACTTTGAAATAGATATTAAATATTGTCTTGACTCCTTCCAACTAAATTGTTTGACTGCAACACTGGGAACTCCTAAAAAATATGGTTTGTTTCTTCAACTCCTAAACTCATCATATTCTTCCATGGAGCTCTGAGCAATTCAGCCATGCTATTAGCATAAATCTGGACATATTTTTTAATCAAAAACACTGTGACATACTGTTAATTCTCCTTCCTCCAGGTCATATAATATTCCAGGCCATAACACTGAACATATTAATCAATATACCAGAAAATGCTTTTCATATATCTTTTTCATACACTTCTATTTTTAAAAGGAAATTTATGGTTGGGTATGAAAATGACATGACAGAAACCACCATTGTGTTCAATTAATTCACTAAAATGACACATACACAAAATAAAAATCTCTTTGAACTTGTCCTTCAAAGAAATCATAATTTAAGCACCTGGGAGATGAACTGAAGTATTTTCTTAAATGCCAGGGGAACACCTAATAGGTCTCTTCATACAGGCAGTGTGAGGTCTGCTCATCTCTGGACAAATTGCATCCAGCTAGGCCGGTGTCTCTAATGGTGTTTAGGGGGAGTGGACCAACAGATCAACACACAGCTGCGTAATAACATTCAGTGATCTAGTGCTGGAGAGCTAACTTCCATACACAGAGGAAATAACCACTCCCCACTGACTTCATCAAAGTGCAAAGCTTACTTGAATGGCAGCAAAAGAATAATTCTTTTTTTTTTTTTTCCCCCCATGATGTATGACTTTCCTATTAAAGTTTGTAGTTGGGAAATACGCAGAGGATTAGAGGACATAGCTCTGTAATAACCTAGGAGTCACTTATATAAAAACTGATTTTTAAAAGATGACCTTCCATCTCTAATCCTGAGCTCTTTGCTGCCAATTGGACTCTCCCTTATTTTGGAGCACTTCAACAGACATGTGTGCCACAGGCACAAAAGCAGTCTTTAGAATTAATAATTTCCTCTTAGACTTTTCTTTCTGAGGAGGGGAAGTTGCACCTAATTACTTATTTTTGCTGAAAGAGTTAAATAGGTGACTTAACGTTCTTGTTGTGCATTTTTCAGCTGCCTAATACACAACATCTCTCTATTTTCAAGACAGCTTACTGTGCCAATTCTTTTTGATGCGGTCTTTAGGAGTACAGAAAGCCCATACAGCAACACTCAACTTGTAAATGGAAACTTTTTGGAACAAGTTCTGTAAGCTTGACAATGACTGCATTGATCATAATACTGAGACAGGAGTCTAGCCTCTTACATTCGCAGAAATGATGGGGAAGTAATGCATAGGTAACTTACACGCAGAAATACAGAAGAAAGTTTTTCTCTCACTTCGTTTCAGGAGCAGGGCACAGCTATTTCCTCCACACAAATAACATGGGAAATGCATCTCCCAGTTACACACCACTGCATTTTTCGTTGCAGTGGCAATGATGTAACTGAGAGTTGAGAATGGTACAATGTGCTTTGTTCAGCCATCTGCCAAATTTAATGAAGTGATAGGGGCTCTTTTAAGCTGGATTTGGCCTGCATCATATGATTAAATGGGGGAAGTGCCCTTATGTGTTAGATGTGCTTTTAGGTAAAGATCAGATTTGTGTGGTTGCATGAATTCTGGGTACTTTGCCTTTCTCACTCCATCAGATCCAGTAACTATTTAGTGCCCATTAAATTTTGATGGCTATCTTTCATTTTGATAGCAAGAAGAGAAATTTCTGCATGCTTTACTAAACTTTACTTAATGTTCTCTACCTTTTGATTTCTTCTGATTTCTATCATTTTGAATCAACCCCTTTTGATTTCATAAGAAAGAGCATTTGCTCCAGAAAACAACAGACTGCATGAAGATCTGTGCCTGTGCTAGCCTCCTGGAACCGGTAGAAACAGGTTACTCACTGGTATTTCCTCTTGCAATAGGCAAGTCAATACATTTAAGCTGGATGCTGTTGCTACAGAGGCTTGTGGAGGCAGAGATACAAAGTTAACAATTTCTTCCACTTTTGGGTGACAGCTCAGAACCTCCCCTTGCCAGAAAATCATTCCTATTTTAGCAGTACTGGAAGAAGAGTGTGGTGAAGGAAAACCTCAGACAATAGGAAGAACACCCTGCATTGCATTATTATGATAATAGGGTCTGAAATCCTCAGCTGAGATCATATCTCTGTTTTGGTAGTTGTTGTAGGAACATTGAGTAAGAGATACACCTTTCAGGGTTCCCTCTTTGACCAGGAAAGAAAATGGATATTAAGGAAATGTCAGTTCAAATCCACAATCAGTATCACGCCAGATGCATGGCATTGACACAGCTGAAAAAGATATGAAAGCTTTTGTTTGTGTCTAACGGAACTCTCTGACAAAGTGAGGAGCATTTCTTGGATGTCCATATGTCCAGTCTTCTGTGTGGCCAAGAAGTTAGTCCCTGTGCTGGTTTTGCTGCCGTGGTGATACCAACACCACCGTGGGAGAGCTGGCTGTGGGGAGAGCTGCAGCACGGCTTGTGCTGAATGAAGTGAGTTGCACTGCAAGCTCTGTTGGCAGCTCCATTTTATTATTTGAGGGAGGTACTGGGGGATATTTTAACCAGAGAAGACAATGTGATGAGCACTAGCCATCAGGTTCATGAGAAACTTTGCTTGTGCAATACAGGAGTGCAACTTGTATGACCTATCATAAAAACACTGCCATGCAGTGTTGCTTGTTTTAGGTTACACTGCTGTTATACTTGGATCTTTTGTCATGTTTTGGGGGCTCAGTGTCTGAGCTCAGAGCTGTGTTGTGCTGTTTGAGCTGTCACTGCTACTGCTAGCAGGCCTTTTCTTCTCTCAGTCTTGTCCAGAGCCGCACAAAGAAGCTCCAGACTAGATGGATTAGATATAATGTTTTTTCTGTTATTCAGGATCTTGCATGGTACTTTCCTTTTTTTGTGTCAGTTTTGTCATGAAGTTTTCCTCAGACCTGTTTGGCATAAGGGCTTTAGTGCAGGATTTATCACTGTCCTCACAAATATAAAATATGGGTTCCTCTGGAGAAAGGACATAACAGCATTGGGTGCTATTGGCGTTTCTCAGGCCAATGACAAATTGGTAACATCAGCAGTGCCGTAGGAGGTAACATTTGAGGAGCAAGAAGAAGCCAGCAGCCAAGGCATGTTAGGTGGGGACAGGTTGGTGCTGAGCTGGTGCTCTGCAAAGTTTTATCTCTGCTTTTCTGGGAAGCTCCTAGTGGGAGAGCCAGCCAAGCCAAGAGAGCATGAGGGCAGGGGCAGAGGCTGGGCAGATGCCTTTAGGTGAGCCAGTTCTAGCCTGGAAGCATGCAGTCACCACTGAAGGCTGCTGTCACTAACAAGTCTTGTGGACAGCGCAATGCTGCACGGATGCTACAACAGCACTTCCAGGCTGCAGCTGGCACGCCATGCAGAGGGTTTGCCATCCGTTGCCTCCCAGCCCTTTGAGCTCCCAGGGATCTCTGCGGGATGCTCTGTGGGACGTAGCGGGTTTTTTCTGGGAGTCCCACGCCTGGTATCAGGCAGCTGCAGGATAGGCAGCTATTGTGTCAGTTTAACAAGCATGGGTGTTACTCTGTGCTATTTAGATTAAGGAAATAACATTCTCTTAAAATTAAATATGAGAAGCGAGACTTGTGAAGCAAAAAACCCCATAATTTTACAGTGCCTTGACAGATTTTGCATGCCTTAATAATGACAGGCTGAGCATTTCAGATGTGCATAATTAGGATAGGCTGAATCACAATGGTATTTTTTTCACTTGGTAGGTGAGAGAAACACAAACAATTTTAAAGAAAGACAAATGTCAGAGTACTCCTTTGCAATATGATTTTTCCACTGACAAAAATGTACTTTTACCTTCACATCTCCCCCTGATTTTGAACAACTGCATTTGTATTGATGCCCTCTGGGTGATCTGCAAAAATTGTCCTGTGCTGGTGCCGTGGGAAGGATGGTGTATCCGCTGGGAATGTGCCTTGAGAGTGGTGTGGTGGAGAAGGCAAAGCACTCTGGGGTGCCCTGGCACTCAGGCACTGGGAAGGAAAGGAGACCAGCAAAACTGATGACACAGGCACTGTTGGAGGGCCTTGCCCACACACACACACAAAGAGGTTATACTGGGCTGGTTACAGAGAGACAAGGGTATGCCAGCCAAGACTCCTGGCAAGGATGAAACATAGTGAGCTGTCATGATTAATAATAGAGTTTAATCTGACACTGTGAGGCATAAAATATATTCAGAGCCCACCCTGTTACTGACATGTTGGAAACTCCTGGCGGAAATGTGTGCAGAGTTGCCAGATAGCAAAGACTTGGGAGAAGCATAAACATTTGTGCACCCTGCTTCCTCCAATGCAGAGCTTGGAGGCTGTGCTGGTTTTTGACCCAGATTTTTGCACCTCCCAAACTTGGTGCTGGCAGGCACAGGGTGATAGACCTCCTGGGCTCAGCAGCTGGTTGCACTGCTGCCATCACTGGTGCTGTTGCGGGAGAAAAGCTCCAAGAGTTGGAAGGGCTGAGGTTCATGCACAGCTGATGTCCATTCTGATATGAACTAGGTAAAACCCTCTTCCATTTTTTAGCTATTTTCCTTTCTCTTGATCTGGAACATTTTAGAACCCTGCAATGTGTCTGATCCCAGAGCTTTTCTTCTAGCAATTGGCTTAGTCTTAAACCTGTGAAAACCACAAAGTAAGAAAGAACATTTTTGTAAACAAATAATTTAATTGAAGTATTTGATGTCTAGATTAGAGAATCAGAAACTAGTTTTTGCACCCAAAAGATATCAATTTTGCTGCCTTTTGCTTTCAGGTAAAAAGAATAACCTTATACTGCACACAAGCAGGACCCAGAAGAAAGGAAAAGAGCTGCAAAACCTTGTTGTGAACTCAGATGCTGAAAGACTGGAGAATTTCTGTTATATCTCTCTGAAACCAGTTTTTACCAACACATTCCCAATTATCTGGCAACAAAACATTTTCCTGTTGATATTACACTCCAAGGTATATGTTTTATCACATATGACCCAGACTAATGAAACACTTTTATTGTTCCATTTACCCATTCCTATATTTATTGCTGATTGAATACTTTTCCATTCCCATTCTCCAAATAGGCAGTTTATGTTTGGGCCCAGTACAGATATCATAATTCCACCCTTCTGAAATGAGTGCATGTGGGCTCAAATAGTCTCTGAATTGAGGTCTCCTGATGACAGATGTATACTAATTCTGTCAGTAAATGGTTTATCAAAGTGTTTTGCTACTGCAAATATTTTACCTAATTAACTTAATTTAAAATATATTTTATTTAATTTAAANTTTGCCATATGTAAGCCATAAGAATTTGAATTGTGATGAACTTCTCTAAAAAATGCATTTAAATAGATGTTTAAAGTAATCTTTGATGTCAGAGGGAGAATTTTGGCAGTATGTTGTACCATATTTCATTCATAGTGAAGCTCATAAAGTAAACTTCTCTCAGAAGGATTCTCATTATAGCTTATAGCTACATCCATGCTGCATAAAATAAGATACAAAAGTGGAGAGTCTGATGGAGAAATAAAAGCTGCGGAAAAATTGCCCCTGTGAGCTGTCCATACCTACCAATAAACCTGTACAGCTCATGATTCTGGTAGTGAGTTTTTATTTGGTTGGTTTTTTTGGGCTTGTTTTTTGTTTAAAAATCTAACCATTAGTCAGTGCATAAAAAATTACTACTTTATATACCTTGTGATTCATTGTACGTCACAGGAAAAGTCAGAATCCTTTGGCATTGAAATAGTGGAGCGCATAAACCCACAGTACAGTGACTTTTTCTTACCCCCCAAAGATTAACAGTAGAACAGGCTTTTGTGTCTTCTGAAGTGCTTATGTATATTTGTGATACTTTCAGTGTGGCGCTAGAAATGAGATCTTTCTTAATATGCATTCCTGGGAAAGGTATGTTTATGTATATATGCTGAGGCCTCTTAGGTGAGAAAACTTACCTTCCAAGCACAATCACATTTTAAATGTGGATATACCCAAATATTTTTATTTTTAGCCATGATCAGATATTTAAGGCTACCTTAGAGAAAGGACATTGTAAATAATTCCAGTTCAGGCCAAGGAGAGTACAAACCAAGCTCAAATAATTTGGAGGTTTCATTTAATCCCCACATTGTTAATTTAGTTCAAAATTTGTTTCTACTAATTTTAAACATACCTGACACTAAATTCCAAGCCAGAGGATTTTTTACAAGTAGAAGATAAAGGTTTACAGTGGGAATTCTAGACAAGCATCTTTAACAACTACTCACCAGAAAGAGCTATCTAAGTGAGTGGTGGGGAAGCAGGAAAAACACAAGACATAACACAACTCTAAGCCATGCTTCTAGGATTTTCTCAGATTTTTTGTATCAGGGATAATCCCTTGGAGTGCTGCAAAAATTACTGATGGTGAAATTTATATGACTGTATAGAGGGGTTATATGCTTCAGTCTCACTGACCATAATAGCAATTGGACATTTAAATCCTTGAAGTGCTTCTGAGAAAATGATACTGAAACGTGAGCAAAGGAAACAAGATCAAATCCTTGGCAAATACTGAGCAAGCACAGTTCTGATGTCCACCAGTAGCAGTCTCATGAGTAATATCCTGATTATTGTCACTCACATCAGCAGTCCCCCCCTCCTTTGCATCAAAGACCCTGCCCCTTCCTCACAAAGGTCAACGTGTGCTCGGGGCTCCTTCTTCTTGGGTCTGATGCCACATTTCCCATTATGAGTGTTTTTGGCCAGAAAAGGTGAGTATGAAGTTCAGAGGAGCTTATCAAACTCTGTGGGTGGCACCAAGGACTGAAATCGAAATTGCTGCCATGCTGACAGGTTGAGAAAGGGAACAGCTCTCTGTAACCTTTTGAACTTTCTCAGAAAGTCAAGTATTGCCTCACAGCCTAATGTTTCTGTTTGTCCCCTTAGTAGCTGTTTATATTCTTCTCTAGGAAAAAAGCAAGATGTTTCAATCTGCAGTACTTTTTATACGTGCTTCTGTGTTGCCCCAGTGCACAAATAAACTGTGTAGGTGCTTTGTGATCAGAATAATCTCACATGATCAGTCATACATTGTTCTCTTGTCAACAGCAGCCATCTAGGACCAGCCTTGTGTCCTGGACTGAATCCAGAATAAATAAGCACCCTGATGGAAATGCTCCATAAACACCCAGAATCTGGAGACATTCTTAACTTGTAGGATGCCAAGTTTTTCTGGGGAAAAAAAACCCCCAAAACCAAACTGTTATATTTGACATAGCACCATTTTTTTTTCTGGAATATTTAGATGCAGAAAATTTCAAGCAAATGAGCTTATAAAGAAAGTTTGTGAGTTGTGCACAAGTGTTTAAAAACTATTTTTTTTTAAAACCACCATTCTTTTCTGTATACTGGATAAGATATACGTAGGGACAAATTTGTAGTGGCATAAATGAGAAAATATACTCTAGCTAATGAAGCTGGTAGTCACTCTCATCCTTAGATATTACAGTCCCTTCAGACTGCTCATAGCACAGTAGAAATTCATGACATTAGCATCCACCCTCTTCCTCACAGTTCTTGGGATGCACATTAGCTCCTTGTCCCAAGCAGCTGGATCACGATATTCCTCTTCCCATCAGTCATGCTAATGGCAGATAAAGATGAAACTGTTCAGCTGGCAGTTGTGCCCCAGGAACCTGATTTTTCATATGAAATTCATATGCAGTTTCAATTGAAAAAAAAGTAGCATTAACACAATTGTGGGACTCCTGCCTTGCAGGTAGGAGTCTGATAGGATTTTAAAGGAGATTTCTGCTTGTTGGGAGTTTTTTGTGATTTTTAGTGGAGATATTGAAGTTCTTTCCCAGTATGTTACTACACTTGTTAGTCCCTCAGCCAGGGTTTCTAGGGCTAACTCAGGACATCAGGACCTCTGCAGGGCATTTATGTAAAGTTAAACAGCATATCCAGAGCTGCATAGTGCATAATTGATAAGCATATTATAATCTCCACATGAACCTGGAGGTTAATAACCCCCAGGAAAATAATGAAATACATTATTAAAAAAAAATGAAATATGGAGGCAAGCTGAAGCTGGAAAAATATCTGCATCCTTTGGTGCTGACCTAATGAAGATTCATCTTGACATTACAGGAGTTAGTATTTAGCCCTTAATTTATTTTTTTCCTGTAATAGTACACATGGCATTTCTCATAGTCTTTGTGCTTCTACCAATGCTTTGCTCTAGATAGTGCCAGCATTTAACAGCTTGGGTTCATATCTGGCAAAGGGATCTCTAACTACTCTCCAGTATTATCCCATTTACGGAAATTGCTGCTTCTCCATAAAATCAGCAGCAAGAATACTTCCTCTGAGAAAAACATTTTCATTCTCAAACTGCCCAAGAGAAGAATTAGAGCAAAAAGTATATACATCACAACAGGATGTACTCCAGTGTGTTTCTGCTATTTCAGTATGCAGACCTTTGTCTCCATTCCTGCCTTTCACTCCTCACTGTTCATTATCTTCCCCCTTCCAGTGAAGCTTCAAGGCATTTCCACACTCTCTCTGCAGCTGGGAAAGAAGAAATGCTGGCAGAGAATTAGATTAGTGTGTGTAAGGGGGAATTCTCTTACCCTGGGTTATGCCCTTAGCAAACTGTGTCACAACATCTGTATGTTATTATGCTGCAAAGTCTGTCGTTCTACCCCTAAGAAAACCTCCCAGCTGACCTGAAAATCTGCTGGTTTTTTATTAAAAAGTAATTGTTGAAGCATTTGCATATGTTACAAAGGGGCCAGGAGAACATCAGAGTAGCAGAAACCAAAGGAAACGAAGGAAAAGAAACAAGAGCATTGCACCCCTCCCTTGTTTCCTTCTTTCTGACCTCTGTCTGTAGATTAAAAAGGAGCAGCCAGGACTATTATGATTGTGTCAGATTCTGGCCTGACAAAACAATGTGGGTTGAGGCAGTTGGGGTGCCACACAAGTGGTGGCAATTTCTATGCAATGTGGACAATTGCAAGTGTGAGCCATTTTGTCTTCTCCCTTTCCTCTGCCCACATAAATACATACCTGGATCAAGTACAGCTACAAAAGCATAAACATTTCTCAGAGGAAGGGTTTAAAAATGGGAGTGTATGATGTCATGATTTAAGATTACTGCGGTACTGCCAACATTTGCTTTTTGCAGAATTTTTTTTTTTTTCTTTTTCTTATTCTTGAGTTTGGAGGTGGGTAGGGGAAAATGCTTTACAAAGTCTCAGGCCGAGTCTCCCTTGCTGTTTGCAAGGCTGCAAGGGCTGGCAAGAGCGTTGTGCACCGTGGTCTGGCAGGGATCCGCAAGGCACCAGGTGTTAGCCTGGAGGCTGACGGCACATCACTGCAGCAACCCACAGCACCAGAGCAGGCAACCCAGCCATTCTGTGTTCCCATGCAGGCAGTCAATGGCAAGGACACATCTGGCATGAGCTGTATGCAGATTAGATGCAATAACAACCCAGATATGTTAGAACTGACTCCAAGTGTTTTTAAGCTAGAGCGTCATTGTTGTAAATAGGCAAGGTTGGAGATTGCTGCTTTATACACAGGTTTGGCTGGGCCTGAAATGCTGTGTTTAGATATTGCTGGCAGATCAGAGAAAAGTAACACAGAATTCAAAAGCAAGTAATTTAGAAGTAATGATACATAACAATCATAGAACATTTAGGTTGGAAAAGGCCTCTAAGATTATCAAGGCAAACTCATAACCTAGAAATGCCAAGTCTACCACTTAACCATGTCCTAAAGCGCCTCACCTACACTTGAATTAAATCCCTCCAGGGATGGTAGGTCAGCCTGTTACTGGAACCTGGTCCTCAGCCTTGGAAACCAGATCCATTGCTTAACATTTCTGTTGCTTAAGACACTTTTTTTTTAATAGCCAATCTAAACATCTACTGTTGCAACTTAAGGATAGTTCCTCTTTCAGACAGAGATCAAGAGTGGAAGACAGTAGGCATATCCATTTTCTGGGATAAAGGAAAGAATTCTGTGGGTTTCAAGGGGATTTTGGAAGCAAGAAAGAGTGGTGTGTTAGAAGGATAATTCTGTCCAGGAACTGAAAGGTTGGACAGAAAAATTAAAGCATTAAAACCAAAAGTTATTCCAAGTCCAGAGATGTATCTTACATCTCCAGGATTCCTGGGGAAATCATCTTTGCTCAAGTCATTTATGATGAAACCAGCATGACCACTGGAGATATATATGTGTCAAGGGTGCCCTTGAAAAAGCAAAAATGTCAGAGATGACCAGTCTCAGCACCTTTGCTTAAGTTGCTGCTAAAACTTCAAGCAGGACTGCCCTGCCACTTCACATGATGGGCTGCACTTCACATGATGGGCCCAGCTAGCCCAGTGGATCTGGGTTAGCCCCAGGAGTAAGAGGAAAAAAGCCATCAGTTCTGATCAGATCAACCCTGCTGGGCCCATCCAAGGCCATCTGATTTCTGTGGAAAACTCCCAGGTGTCCACCACTCCACACCCCAAGCTCCCTCAGCAAAGTCCAGGACATCCTTGTGTTCTAACTAATCACTGGTTTTGGCATGTTGATTGTAGGGTGAAAAGCATTGTCCATCCTGCCATGGGTGGTCTTTTATGACTTTCATGTCTCTGTTTCCTCCATCTGAAAACAGTGATGAACCGAGTAATAAGTCAAGGATAAGAGAGGGGGTGAGATGAAAATAGTATCTTTGCCTTGAGCCTTGTCCCTTTTCTGGGAGTATTCATGCTAAAGGCTTATTAGATGCCAGATGTACCCAAGGCTCTGATGTATGTTTATTTATAGTGATAAAACATGAAGACAGCAGTAAACTGAATCAATGGGAAAATTTAAATATCTGAAAAAGAAGAAAAATGACAGTGCAGTGATGTTGAGAATTGACATGCATGCAAACACAAACAGATTTAGAGGTGGTGTTTTTACTTCCATCAGATCACCTTTTTGTTTTGCTTAGGGACTTTAACCCAGCGAACCTCCTAAGTACTTTCTAGCACTTATGAATAATCAAAAATAGTTAATAATATTATGTTACTGTGGTTCTTTTCTTTAAAGTCCTCATCCTAAAAACTGATCCTTCAACAAAATTTATGGTCCAACGTACAGGTTCTGTGAAGACAGAGGGACAAAGTCCATGTTCTGACTTCATGGGAGCCGCAATTTCCTGGTGGATTGCAGCTGCTCAGTTATCCCCCAGCTCCTTGAACTTTCCCAGCCTCCCACACAGACCACCCAAATTCTCCCAGCCTCTTTCTGCTGGGTCCTTCCCCTATGCATCCTTGAGATGTCATCCTGACATGATTCACACAGCTCATACTCATGCAGGAGATGAAAGAAGGTTCCTGGATAAGGAAGGATAAGTAAGACTTCAAGCTATGCTTTTGGTTTTGTTATCTTGCTTTTGTATTGGATGACAAATATATCTGTAGAGCATCAATCTCTAAAATTTAATTATATATTTTATATAAGCTGATAGATACAGATAGAGATAAAAAATAGAGGTAACAACAGACAGAGATAAAAAGTAGAGATAACAATCTCTGACATTCCAGTCTCAGAGCCCTTTCTATCTATCAGCATAACCTTGTTTGTAGAGGTCATCCAGCAGAGTGATATTACTTTAAATCCCTGCGTACATACACAATTCTTCAGAGTGTGAGGACAGAGCAACAGCTGCCGAATTCTGAGGGTTCATCCAATTTTATATCAGCTAAGGGATTAGCGCAGAGCAACATGCCTTCCTGGTGACACTGTGGGTATCTCCTGTCCAGATGAGAGACCCAGCAGACCAGAGTGTGCAGTCCTGAAAGAGGAGCTTTTGAAAACTCTAGCAAAGCAAGAGCTGGGTTGTAGAGAACTGGACCATACTGAGTGCCACAAAATACATACATGACTACATCCTGCCCTGTCTCCAATGAGGTTGTGAGAAGAAGGTATAGAAACTCCCCAGAGCAAAGAGAGAAAAATCAGTTCTGGAAGTCCTCTAATCTTAATGGAGGCTGGTCAGGTCTGAGATGTGAGCAGACACAGCTCTTCTGTAATGTATTTTTATTAGAATATTTCACGTTCTTGCTAGTGTTTAAAGATCCACCTCTTTTCTGAATCTAGGTGTAAAACATTCATATTATGGAAAACTATCCCTCTCCTAAAAAGTAAGCTTCCAGTATGCATAACTGCATCAGGAGACCCAGGAATGGGTCTTAGGATCTACTGGAATCTGACAACCCATTGAGCTCTCAGCTGCCTGGTGGGCAGTTTTTCACTTCACTTCACTTCACTTCACTTCACTTCGCTGTACACAATTAATGTTGAACTAATTCAGCACTACTTAGCAGAAGTTAATTAACTTTAGCAAAATATATTTTGGGACCTTAAGATTTTTTCATTCAGTTCAATATGAATTTGCTCATGTATTAATCGAGAGACTAATTAGGGACTAATCTGTTTAATAATTTAACTAGACTACTAGACCATGTTCATTAGAAAAAATAATATAGTTATCTATTTTTTTTCTCTTTTTGCAGGGGATAACAAAAAAAATTAAGCTAACAAATTCCACCCTTAAGATATTTTCCTAGCTGTTGCTTGTGAAGAGGAAAGGAGATCAGAGAAAGGGAGAAGAAGCAAGATAAAGGAGGGCAAGTCTGTGGAGAGGAAGAACATTTAGCTCTAATTTGTAGGATTTACAGAATGACCTTATGTCAAAATTTCAAATGTAAGGCCAAATATGTTTCTGGTGCTGCTTCATCAGCCTCTCTGATGTGCTGCCAGAAAGGGCTTTAGCCTAGTGCTATATAGCAGAAAAGTGGGAAGCTTGTTCTTCCACAGAGAAACATGTGAAAGTAAAGGCTTACCCAGGAGCCATAAATCCAGTTTGCATAACAGATAAAAGACAAAATGCCACATGAGCAGCCCTGCCCTGCCTGTGTGTGTAGACCCATGGCTGGTTCCCCTGCAGCCTGAGCACCAGGCTTGGCAAACTGCACGGAAATGACCGAGCCCCCATCACAGCTGGGCCAGACAGGGCTTTGCTCGCCGCTGGCAGTGCCCCACAGCACACAGAGGAGCTGGCTCTTCCCACAGGCCTTTGCCTCCCACAGCCCAGCAGCAGCAGCCACATCCTCTGCCCGTCCAGCCAGCTTGCTGAAAGGTCAGCACAGACCCCAGCAAGGACGCGGCCTCCATGCGTGCCTCTCTGGGTGTGGGTGGGATGCGTTGACAAGTGATGGCTGAGAAACACATTCAGCAACAACCTTTGCTGCATACAGGCACTTGGTTTGCCGTTGTGCTCCATGCAGTCTTTTAAAAGCCTTGAGTTCAAAGCTGTGTGTTAAGAAGCAGTGAGAAACCATAGAACCTGACAAGTGGCAGACATGCTGGAAAAAGTGGCACCACATTTTGTAGAAGTGCTGCAAAATTCAAAAATCTTTGGCTGGTACTGCTGAAAAAAAAAAAAAGTCCATATTCCTAAAGGAATGTGGAATTAATTAGAGAAGGGTTTCTGTTTTACAGGATTTGGAATGAATTTTAAAAAAAACCCAAACCTGTGCAAAGACAAAGCTGTTTAGGACTTTCTTGACTTGAAAGAGCAAAGGCATCCCCTCCGTGATGGATTTTGTAGGACTTTACTAAGATAATAGTAGCAGTGAATTACTGTAAAGACAAAATTGTGCTGTTCACAAGCCTGCCTCAGGCCCTGTGCTTTTGTTCCAGCTTCTGAATAAAGACTGCTACTTGCAAAGAGTGCTATTACTAACCTCATTTCTCCCTGGTGCAATGACTTCTGCAACTAGAAGTGACCCCTTGGCATATGACCTGAACAAATGTACATAAGCTTTATCTATAAACTTCCACAGTCTTTTTTTAAATGAAGTTTTCATTAAACTAGATAACAACAAAAGAAACCATCACCAGCGGAATAAGCAAACTCTTCATCTAGTGCCAACAGAATTATTGCCAGGTCTTTTTATTGAAAAAAGAATGAGATTCTTTGTTGAAATACAAACAAAGTTGCTTCTTAAATGTAGGCTGGCAAGTGGCAAATTAAAGAGTTCAAACCAAACCCCATCTGTGTAATAACAAACTTAAGAAGCATTTTGCTTCTTCTTTTGCCTCACATTTCAGCTTTGTTATAATTGTCTCTTATATATTCCAATTTACATTTCATATGACTATGGCTTTCCCAAATAATGTGGAATAAACAGAGCAGTACAAGTTTGTCAGGTTTTTTTTTGGGCTGGGTTTTGTGGGATTTTTGGTGTGTTTTGGGGAGTTTTGGGCTTTTGTTGTTGTTTGTTTATTGGGTTTATTTGTTTGGTTTTTGCTGCCAAAACAATCACCTACCCTTTGTATAATAAAATGTTATCTTCATTCTTTAGGGCTATACTCTGACAGTCATGATTAGTCACTCACTAAAAATTGTAAGAGCTCAGTTTCTGACCTAGTGTGAGGAATATCCAGTTAGCTACTGACAAGGTCCAGTACAGATGCAGCTGCCAGAATTCAAAAAAGCAACATTGTTTGTGAATAAACATGGTGTATCTGTAATACTTCCACATATCTCTCTCAATATAGATATCTGTTTTATATTACAAGCACAATGATTAAAATATGTAAGAGCATTTGATGCATAAAAATGTACCAAAGCTGGCACATGAATCTTATTGTTTCAGCCTTCCATAACTGTGAACTGCAGATGTGGTACTGGATATTAGATTTAAGATCAGGATAGGAAGCATTTTCAGAGAGACATTGACTTTGAAAAACTAGGAAAGATGGATTCATCTCACAGGTAGCAAAAATGCTGTGGGAATTTGATGTGAGTCATGATCCTGCCTTAAAGCTATAACTTCTGCAGGCTTGTTAATGAGATTCAATCTTCACTGACATTTTCTGCAGATCCTTCTCCCCTCTGAATCATTATAGGAGTGTGAAGACCCTTGCCACTAGAGAACAAAGGTTTTCCATGTAAAGGTATGGAAAACCAGATAAAAAAATGAACCAGATCAATGTTGCCAAAAAAAAGGTTGATATTACTAAATATTAGTAGCTATTTTCCTGTGCCATGTAGCTTTGCAGTCCAGCACATTTGAAGGCCAGCAAATTTATTGTGTCACATGCTGTTTCTTGCTAGGTTAACCAGCAGTCTTTAGACGCAGGGAGCATTAGAGGGTTATTTTAGCTTTACACATGTAGAAAAAGAGAACACAATTAAAGCTGCCACCATATAGACTTTGGAGCCAGGATGTTTCCCTTCAACTGTTACTCAATGAATGGCATTATTCAATATGTGCAATCCTTCAGAAATTAAGAATAATTAGCTAATAAGATATGCCTTAGTGCATCTGTAACATCTGCAGTTTCCTGGTCACTGTAATGCATTTGTCACAGCGAGCACAAGGAGGAAACAGGCAACCATTCCCCAGCTGAAATCCTTATGAAAGCAGGGACCTCTCAAAGGAGGCTGGGCAGAGAGGGAAACAGCTCTGCACGCTGCTTACTCCCATGCACAGAAAAAGCAGAGCTTATTAAAAAAAAAAAAATCCTCAGAATCCTGGGACTTTAAAGGACAAAATCAGAAAAACCCAAATCCAACAAAACCGAATACCTGTGCTTCTTCAAAGGAGCAGGCTCAAAACAAACTGCCCCGAAAGCAGAGGAGTCTGCTAAGCTCTTTGCTGCTTTCAGCATCCGTGTAAGTAACTCTCCACAATTATCAGCTGAGTCTATTTCACCACAACGGATTTAATTGTGCATTGACGCTGAGAGGGAAGGAGGGAGGGAGATGACAGGCAGCCTCGAGGAAGAGATTTATCCCAGCCTGTCAGGCAGTTTGATAAGGGATGTGGACTCTGCGATGTCTCACAATGGCTTTTTTATTTGTTTGCTTAATACTGGGCTGTTTCAGAAACGCACACAGCTGAGCTGACAGGAGATGCAAACAGAGCACACTCGTTTGGGAATTACGGGGGTGGTGGTACACAGGAAAATAGCCTCAGTCTTCTTCACAGGAAAGTCAGCTGATAAACTGATCTAAAGACAACGTATCTTCCTTCCTGTAAAACGCAATAACAGGCAGATCTTGTGACCTCGATGACCTTCTGCCGAGTTTACTCCTAAGCAGGGAGAGAATGGGGGAAGCTTTCCTTGGCAGAGGCAGCGCGCAGCTCCTATGTGAATCATGTGGCTGTGCTTAAAGCGAGAGCCAACAATACCAGCATAGTGGGCCACATATCTTTCAAAGCAAGGAGTTCACAAAGAAGTCCCCTGCTCGCGGAGATAAGCCGCAGCAGCCCTTTCATTAAACATCCGCTGTGTACTTCCCGTCGGAGCCGCGGGCTGGCCCAAGGGACGGCCGGCTGACGAGAGCCAGCAGACACTCTCATGGCTCCTCGTTTGTCTATTTAGGACAGATTTTCCCCGCAGCCCGCGGCAGACGGCAAAGAGAAACACACCATTTATGTCACCCTATTAAATACACACAGCTTTTGCAGCCCTGCATCATGCTGCAGCCTTTCTCATCCCTCTCTTGGCTCTGCGCAACAGAGTAAACATCATAAAGAACATAAAAAGGAGTTTTCCTGAATTTTCCCTGACCTTCCCTGGCAACAGAAAACTTTAGCGGGGTGAGGTTTTTTTCCCCTCGAGAAAACATGCCTCCCGCTCTCTTTCCTTCTCAAATAAATTTGGCAAAAACCTAGAGTCTTGTGCTTGAGGGTAATGCTCAGGGGTCCTTCCAGGAAACTCCTCTCAGAAGAGTTAATGCAGCAGCTCACTTGCCTGCTTTGAATCATACTGTGTCTGCGCTCACTTCTGCTCTCCTCAAATTATGTTTGCTCTATGGCACCCAGATTGTTACAGCTCACTCCTGATGTACAGGTTGACAGCAGTAATCCAGTGTCAGGTTAGGCTTTCCCTTGCCTTGCTCCACAGATGGCCCTTTCCATATCTGCGGTATAGTGTAAACCACTACTGTCTGCTATTGGTACTGTGTACCCACCTTACTGCTTCTACAAGCTGCCTACCCTTCTCTAAACTACCCAAGAGTACTTCCACTTAGTCCTTTCAGCATTTAAAGCTGTTAAAGTTTGCACTGGTACAGAAACAAGAGCCTGTGGTGGGACCTAATCTTACGAGATATGTGGGTCCTGATTCAGGGGCTTACAAGCCTAAAAGGACAAGAGGAGACAAGCAAGTCAGGATTGGGTACAGGCAGGATGCATGAACTCTAAATACTGTGCATACATGTCTTGAGCCAGTATAATATCTTAAGCTGGTATATAATTGTCCTTATTTTTATGAGGAAAATGAGGTTTAAATTAAAGTGGCTGACTTATTTGCCAAGGGAGGCACAGTGTCAGAAGTACCATTGTGCCTGTGCAGTGACTGAAACCAGGATTAGAATTTTTGAAAGCAGGTGAGGTCTGTGAGGTCTGTAGTTGGATTATTGTCCCAATATATGATAAACAATGACATCTAAACCCCAGTAAGATTGCCTGTGGCTTTGCAGAGGGCTGAGAGCTACTGGTGCCAGAAATGGTACTGGGTGCCACTACTAGGTGATGCATTTGGTGGCAGGTGTTTGTGGACCTTAGTCTGAGTTGTGATTTTTAAGTAGATTTGTATTAAACATAAAGGCAAATATTTTTTATCATTGCTAAGAACACCTCTTTCTCAGATGTCCTGTTTGATCTGCTTGAGAGGGACATGGGCATATGAGCTACTTGCTGTCAAGCTGATTCCCAACCTTCTCCTTGTCTGGTTCCCTGGGCTGACACTTGGTACCCCATTACCTGGCATTTGATGCCCATGTGGAATCATCCAAGTCAGACACAATAAGAGGTAACATTCAAGGCATAATTCTCATTCCCTCCCACTTTTTCACCTGAGTTACTAGATGCAATCTTCATTTTATGGCCAGCTAGCTGTCACTGGCCCACCCGCAGGTGCTGTTCACTACTTGGAAACTGTTCTAGATGTAGAATGCAACTTTAAATGGAGAAATAAACATATTGCAAATTCAACAAACAGTGCTGTCTATCAAGCAGCATGCCCTGCAGCAGGGGAAGTCGAGGTTCAAAATTCTGTCTCCTAAAAAAGGCTTAATTAACAGAAAGAAAAATCTAATGCCAGATGCCTGCTCATTAAGGAAGTTCTGCCACTTTCCTGTCTTTCTTTTTGTCCATCTGGAAGGATGAAAATCTTGCATGTGGCCTCAACAAGGCATTTCTCAGGAGGAGGAAGGCACTCCCTCAACTTTCCGCCATGCAGTTTAACACATGCAAGCACAGACCCAGCATGGCTGACTCCAGGGAGTGTCTGTGCAACCAAAGGATTCTTTTGGCAGAGCTCAATGTGGATTTTTTACATATCTAAAAGTGACATGTTTTTACATGTCACTTGATCAATCTGATGTGGGTCAAATGGGTGGCAGAGAACATGCTAACAACAGTCTGTAAAAATGGGTGCAGGGCTCTGCCTGATCCTGTACTTTGGTGTCTTGGGTTTGCTAAAATATAATCTAAATGAATGCATTACTGATACAAAAAAACGTGTTGCAAAGAAATCACCCAAACTTTGCTCAAAAATTCAATTTACCTGGTGAAAACAGAATTAGCTCTGAAATAATCCACATTTTCTGACCTTTGAACACAGAGAATTTCTTCTAAGATTACAGTTCTATATAGAGTGGAGAGCAGGCAAATGATAACTCATAGAAGTTTTGCTGAATACATGTCATTTTGGGACAATCATATTATCCATAGCGTAAAGATGCACAAGAAAAACAAGAAAAGGCTTTTTATTAATACCAAAAAAGAGAAAAAGAGATGAAGAAAAAGGAAGTCTTCTCCCCACCTTTTTAATATAGCAGGGCTGCAAACTCTGAACCTTTAAAATTTCATAACATTTTATGAAGCCATAAAATTTCAATGTGAAAAGACCCCAATCATTTAAGATAGTTACATCTCCCTGTTTTTTCCCTAGGCAGTAATAAAATTTTTAACATGGCTCATGAACACAAATTTGAGGGAAAAGATTGAACACGGAGGGTAATTTTGTATAGGCTTGTCATTAGAACAGTATGCCCCTATATGGATGAAAGATAACTCTAGCCTCACTCTTGGACTCCAACTTACTTGCCTGGGCCAGCTGCATGAGAATCTTTTATGAAATAATACATGAAGCAGGGAATGTTTGTTCACAGTACACACATTTTGTGAGGTGTTTGTTAGCTGGTCAAGGCTGGCCTTCAGGATGAAATGTCAGTTTATGCAATGCTACACAGTACTACAGTGTGGAGTAACCACAGACCCTGTAAAGGGCTGAGCTGGGCTCTGCCACAGCCTGTGTGGTACAGGGGTACACGTCACTTCAGTGCATCTGATAGTCTCAGCAGTAAGGGAAGATGGCATTTCCTCTTCCTGAATCTTTATTCAGAGTGCATTTGTTCCATGAGAGGTGCTGTGCAGTTTGCTGCACATTCCCTGGGGCCCAGCTCTGAGAGTCTACCTCAGCTGCTCTGCCTTGAGATGGTACTTTAATACCAACACATCTCTCCCACCTCAGAAAAGGGATGTGCAGGTGTAAGTTCTTCCTTCAGATCTCCTCTGAAAGGGAATGAATTGGAGCAATTATATCAAGTCCTCCTGCTACTCTTTCTAACATGTACCCTCTCTCTGCTATGGATCATTAGACACTCCAGACATCTTCTACAGCCCCTGTATTGCAACGCTTATGAGGTCTCTCAGCAAGTTAACAAGCAAATTACCCTTGACAGTCCTGGACAAACTCCTGATGAAGATTCTGAAGCACAATGATACCCTCACTCTTTCTTTCTCTCTTGTAAAATCAATCAGATTTACACTTTGAATAGGCAAGTGGTCTAAGAGAGAAATTTTCCTGCACTGTCAGGGTCCCAGGAAGGGAAGCTGAGGAGACTCTTTCTGCTGGTCGTTTATTGTTGAAAGAAAGAGGGTTACATCAGAATTGTAAGTCTTCAAATGGAGAGGAATATTTCTAAATAGTCCATAAATGACTGGCAGTCTTCTTATCCTCCTGGCTATATTTCACGTCCTACGTTTTCTTAAGTAAGACCTCTCTGATTTTGCTAAGGTGACAGGTCATTGTTAGAATGTGTTAAACTCAATTAGAGGACTATATGAGATGACTGATATAATTAAGCATCATGCTTTAGAGGGAATTAAAAAAAGGTCTCACAGCTTGTGGAAACCCATAGCTAACTGGGCCACAGATTAAAAAGCTGCTAGTAACTCTATAAAGATGGTTACATTAAATGGTTACCTCTCCAGTTTGCGGGGTATTAGTTGGCATGCCATATAAATTGTACATTGTGCCTCCCTCCCGAATCCAATTCTAAAAGGTTCCCCCAGTTTTGCAGTATTGCACAGAGATTCCTCCACAAATGTTCATCTATTTCAAGAGCTTTACAAAACTGATAATATTTTGCAGGTAACTTATCATTATTTGTTCTGCTATTCAGTGTCTGCTATTCCAGTGTTTGCTCATTTATCTGTCAATTTGCAAAAAGTTTGCTAGAGGTTTACCACTCAGTAATGCACATTAAATGAGGTTTGTCTATAGAGGCTAATTGATTTTTAAGCAGAATTTCCAGTACAAGATATTTGAGGATATTGAGCCAGGTACCCATTTTATGTGACTGAAATATACCAACTTTCCCCTGCCCACCCATCCCCACCTTCACTCCACCCTTCTGCTTCTTTTTATGTGCCCTTTGGATTCTGAAACTTCTGGGGTCATGTTTTCAAGCCTCTCAACAATGTGATGCTCTTGCAGAAATGACAAATGTCACTCTGACATATATTAGAAGGGGTGCTGGGAATAAGAAGAGAGAGGTAATTATTCTGCCCTACTTGGCACTGGTGCAACCTCAGCTGAAGTATTGCATCCAGATTTGGGGGCTGCATTTTTTGATAACTGCAACAAGATGATAAGGGGTTTAGAAAACATGAACCTCAGAGAAGGGTTAAGAGAACTGGGATTGTTTAGTCTAGGAAGCAGAGAGAAAGAAGATGTTAACACATTGCAGACACATAAAATTTATTCTAAAGAAGGCAGAAATCAATTTTAAAGGGTATCAGTCTTACCCTTTTCCACGAAGGGTAGGATATGAGGCCATAGAATTATAGAATTTTTTATATTGTAGAAGACCTCTAGGACTGATTGCTCCAGCCATTTACACAGCACTACCAAGTTCACCACTAAAGAATGTGGCAAGTGCCATATCTACATGTCTTCCAAGTGCCTCCAGAGATTATGACCCCACCACACTGCTGGGCAGTCCGGTCCAATGTTTGACAACCCTTTTGATAAAGGGATCTTTCTGAATATCCAATCTAAACATCTGATGCAGCTTGAGGCCATTTCAACTTACCCTATCACTGGTTGCCTGGAAGAAGAGGCCAGCCCTCACCTGGCCACAGCCTCCTTTCAGGCAGCCGTAGAGAGTGCTAAGGTCAGCCTTGAGCCTCCTTTTCTCCAGGCTGAGCACCCCCAGCTCCCTCAGCTGCTCCTCACAGCACTTGTGCTCCAGGCCCTGCCCCAGCTCCATTGCCCTTCTCTGCACTCACTGCAGCACCTCAGGGTCTTTCTTGCACTGAGGCCAGAACTGGACACAGCACTCGAGGTGTGGCCTCAGCAGTGCCCAGCACAGGGGGACAATCCCTGCCCTGGCCCTGCTGGCCACACTATTGCTGGGACAGGCCAGGATGCCATTGGCCTTCTTGGCCACCTGGGCACACCCTGGCTCACGTTCAGCTGCTGTCAACTAGCATCTTTGCTCACTGGTTCACACAGCACCTGTGTGAGGAAATTGTCTTCCACACACTCCAGAAACTTCCTTGGTAGTTTCCTCCCCACTATGCTGAATTTCCAGCAGAAAAGTGCTAAGTTGAAGCCCCCCACAAGAACAAGGGCCAGTGGTTGTGAGACTGTTTGCAGGTGTTTATGGAATATTTCATCTGCCTCTTCAAGTAATTGTCTAATTCACCACTTAAATTTAGAGTAAATCTTAGGAAAAGCAGTCTTAATGCAAATGTAGTGTAACACTAACACTGGAAACAACTTTTCAGAAGCATGGAGTTCCCCTGTAAAAGCAATTTTTAAGAACACATCAAGCAAACATCTGGGACACATCATACAGCCTGTGATGTAATCCTGCTCCCCTGAACTGTGGGAATAACCTGCTGATGTTTCTTCTAGTTCCTCATTTCTAGAATGTGGTGGTCCTGAGTGTAGGCAAGAAACAAATGTAGGAAAGAAAGCAAGAAAGCAGGGAGGAAGCACGGAAGGAAGCGTGGAAGGAAGCGCGGAAGGAAACGCAGAAGGAAGCACGGAAGGAAGCGCGGAAGGAAGGAAGCGCGGAAGGAAGGAAGCGCGGAAGGAAGCGTGGAAGGAAGCGCGGAAGGAAGGAAGCGCGGAAGGAAGCGCGGAAGGAAGCGCGGATGGAAGCGCAGAAGCGCGGAAGGAAGGAGTGTGGAATGAAGGAAGCATGGAAGGAAGCGTGGAAGGAAG
>VWYI01046001.1:0-11269 GCA_013399455.1 Anthoscopus minutus
AGGGAGAGGGAGAGGGAGAGGGAGAGAGTTCTGTGATGCTTGGTATTCAAGAATCACCTCCTACAAGATCAAAAAGTTCCATCATAGTAAGTAGGAAATGAAAGGCAGCTGGAGACTAGAAGGAGTATGTTACTCCTAACAGATATCAGAGATAAGGTAAGATTCAGAGGGTCCTGGACAGACAGATAAAGGATGTCTGAAAGAAATCTCTTAAAGATCAACAAGGATGAATGCAGAGGTCTGCATCTGGAGAGGAATAACACATAGCATTGTTACATGCTGACTAAAGAGCAGAGAAGGATTTGAGGGTCTTGATGAACAAGCTGACCATGAGATAGTGATGCAAGCTGATGGCAAAGGCACCCAACTGTCTTCTAGGCCACATTAGGAAGGGCACTGAAAGTATGTGGAAGGAAGTGGTCTTCTGTCTCTACTCATCACTGAAGCCATGCATGGAGCACTGCGGCCAGCTATGAGTACCCCAATACAACAACAAGAAGGACTTACTGGGCCAATCCAGTGAAGGACCACGAAGATGACTAGGGGACTGGAGCATCTTGCATATGAGGAAAGCCTGAAAGAGCTGAGACTGCTCAGCTTGGAGAAGAGAGACTTGGGGGTGTTTTACCCCCATGTTGAAATACCTGATGGGTTGGAATGAAAGGTACAATGCTAGGTTCTTTTCAGTGGTGATCAGAGAGAAGAGGCAATGGGCACAAATTGAAAACTGTGAAATTCTGTCTGAACACAAGAAAATACTGTTGCTTTGAGGCTGGTCAAACACATTGTGCAGAAAGATTGAGATGTTCAATGAGAAAAGTTGAGATATTCAACAGGGCATCCTGAGCAACAAGTTCTAACTGACCCTGTGTGAGCAAGGGGGTTGGATTAAACAGCTTCATGAAATGAAACAGAAACAATTCTGTTATTGTGAGATTGGATGGTTGTATATAACTATCTAATGTGAGGATATAGGAAAGATTAATCCAGGCCTTTTTCAGTGATACTTAGTAGAAGGGCAGGAATAAATGGTGTAACTTTTAATTAGATGGAGGGAAAACTTTTTTTACTATGTTGGTGGTCAGCCCAGAGTGGCTATGAATTCTCTGTCCTTGGAAATATTCAAAATACAACCATACAAGGTCTCAAGCAGTTTAATCTAACTGGACCTACATTACAGTGGCCTCCAGAGGTCCATCTCAAGCTGAATGATTTCATGATTCTCCATGGCTGGATTTAAATGAATGTAATTCATATTAGCTTAACATATTTGTGGTAGCACTTAGAATACACAGGACTCTTAAACATAGGGCTAGTAAAACAAACATACTGTGGAATACTAGACCAGGACCAGGCAAAGCCAAGTTACTCTAGATAGCTGTCATTTTAGACTGGAAACACCAGTCACCTGAGAGATGTTCACCTCTATATAAATATCAGGTAAATAGTCAGAAGAACACTGTCCTAGTAATTTTTAGTGCTTTGAAACATTCAGATGGAACACCCTGCTGGCTAAACTCAAAGGCGTACAGATGAAACCCCAGAAACAGTTTCAACTAACATCAATGATTAAAAAAATAATTTTATTAATCCAAGTTTTATGGATCCAAGAACCAGGGGAACTAACAAGCACTGCCATACCAAAAGGTGCTTCAGCCTACTTGGCCTTTCAGTAAGTACAGACAGCTCCAGAGATTTTGGAAAGAAGCAGAAGGCCTAGCTCAAAAATATGAAAAACCTGCCAATTAAATCCTGACTAAATATTGAAATGTACAGATTGGTTTATGTCCAAAATAAAAGGAGAAGGTTAAAAAGAGAAATCCTTTTATTGTATCTAAATGTGTCTTTTGAATTTGATATTCAGGAATATATTATCCTTTCTTGAATATTTCTAACTCACTAACCTGATTTCCACCAGAAATTTGTCTAAGCCATCTAGATACAAATGCAATAGTAAAAGTAGACTCAAATCTTAGTAAAAATTTGTAAAAATTGTAACCAAATCTGCATTCTTACCATAAATACTTACCTAATTTTTCCTTTGGTAAAGGAAAAATTTGTAAGTGGAAGCTCTCTAACAGTTGTCTTTGTGCAGAACTCTATTTTTGGTGCTAATCCCTTGATAATAATTGTTAATCACTGCATATACATCACTCTACTAATCAGAACACTTCAAGTCCTCCATTGAAACTGCAGAATCAGAACTGACTAAAGGATGCACTTTAGCTAAAGAAGCCTTGCAGCAAATTCACCAGCAAATAGTGCAAAGGATTTTCCTCTGAAGAGCAGCACTGTGATTTTAGTCTACTCTCTTAATTGATATAAATTGTGCCAGAAGGGGAACACGATGCACAAGGCCACCATGTCCCAAATGTATGTTTGAGGCACTGACCCAGACAGATGTTACTGACTTTGACACTTCCTCATAAAGCCACTGTTGTGAAGAAAGGTGAGAAGAAACCCTTGATCTACAAAAAAGATATACAGTTCTTTACTATGTAATTAGCAGCTCCTTTTGTATAGTAGTGGATCAGGCTAACCCAAAAGACACTTTCAAAAGTGATGTGAAAAAGAAATTATAATTTGCCTTTCAAGACAGGTAATGCCATGAAAAATACTGTAAAGACACTAATGATACCTGATAACAACAACAACATCTGCCCACGTATCTTGAATTGTGCATTTTTACAGTTCCTCTCTTTCTCCTACAAGAATGACAGAGACATCATGGTACAGTATTTTCAAACTATATTTGGCCCTACCCTTATGTGAAGAGAATAAAAAAAGGAAGAAGTAAGGTACAAATGGAAGGAAATATGATGATGACATATTGTTAATTTGAGTGCAGCATCTGGTTGACCAAGATCCAGCCACAGAAATGAGGTGATGCTGCCTGTTCCTTTACTTCACCCGTTCCTTTACCAATATGTCACTATCTTCTTTGTCTTCATCAGGTTCTTAAGGACCAAGTTAAAGACTTGTACAATGTAATGTACATGAGCATATATTTCTAAATTTCTATTCCAAATGTATGGGAAGTATTCCTGTATTAGGCAGAGCTTTCTAACAGTTGGATTTTTTTAAGTCTAGTACTTCTATACTTGCAATTTATACATAACACCTGATTTTGTCATGTGAAGTAATGCCATTACTAGTTTGTAGCACAAGAACCTTCTGAATGAATCAGTGAAAAATGGAGTCCACAGGAAAGATGACCTTCCCTGTTCAAAGCTATTGAACACTGAAATAGACTCATATTAATAAAACTAAAGTCAGTTTTATTGCTTCTTTTGCATACTCTAATCCATAATGAAGTGAAAGTGATGAAAATATAATCATTTGAAGCTGCTGCTGCTCCTTCTGGAAACAATGGGCCCCAGAAAGAATAGACAGTGGGAGGCTTTACAAAAATATGAAAATAAAAAACCTTCAAGAAAAGAGTGAGAACAGGCAAAGTGAAAAAAACAAGGCATGTACATGAGTTAAGAAAATGGACAGAAATCTGGCATCCTCAAAGGCCACTGGCACAAGAAATCCTGAAAATCTTTTAAGTGACTGGACCTTTCACACCATCTGTGGATGAAGGTATATAGCTAAACATAAGGTTTTCTTATTTGATCTTCTACCAGCCTATAGCTGTGACTAACAAATTTCATTAGGATAGCCTGTACTTGGTACATTCTCTTAGCACTTCTTTATTTGAAAGTGCACAGGAGTATCCCCCTCTGTTCAAGAGGAGCAAAGAGATAGTCAAACTCCAGCCCACACAAAATTGCCACTAAATAGTTGAATTCCTTCCTTCTTCACTGTGATAAGCACTAGTTTCAGGCAACTTACTGGAAAATGAGGAGAAATTGTCATCACTAATTCTCTATCCATACCACAACAGGCAGGAGTCAGCTTGCATTCTGGGAACAGAACTCCCTTCATAAAATGCATAGTCATCCCCGGCTGAAAGAAGACAGAGACACACGTTAAAAACAGCTGTCAGGGTTGTTACATGGAATTGTCACTGCTGTGCAATTGAAAACTCCGTAAATTTACATATGTGAATGAATGTGTGAATATTCTTGACAGAGTGCTGCTCATCTCACAGGTAATGATGCTTTCAGAAGCAGGTGGTAGTTGGAACATTGGTGGGCCTAGAAAGCATGGTACAGAAATGACACTCGTTCAGCAGGATTTAGAATTATTTTATGTTGGAAACGTTTAAGACAACAGCTCCTTTTTAGCATACCATCCTCCTCTGTTGTCAGGGAACATCTCAGTTTGTGCTCCTGAGAGTCACAGCAAACAAAACTGCAAAAATACAGCAAGACCAAACAATTTGGTCCTGTATTTGTCTATAGGAAAGAGCACAACATCAGGGTTTTTTTGCCTGTTTGACTAAAAGAGTAACTACTCCTCCATAAAATGGCTTATTCACTATATCCCCAGAGCTCTTTGCTGCAGCTGATTACTTTGTTTTCTGAACAGGAAATGAAGCGGGTAAGAGGTTGGGAAACCATTTATGTTTGCACTGGGTTTGAAGGATTTGGTTTAGCAGAGCAGTCCTGGAGTTTGATGTTGTCATTAGCTTTCCAAGCATCACAGAGGAGTTGAGGTATGTTTGGGATAGACACAACTGCAAGACATGAAGGCAGACTACTTATTTAGCTTGTAAAAAATGTCCAGAGCTGTGACAGAGGATGTCATGCTACTACATATTTTATAACATATGTATAAGGCGTGTATTTAAACACAGATCACTAAATCTTGATCAAGTTGATTTCTTGGTGTTTTCAGTACAATTAAGAGTTGCCTTACACAAGGAAAAGAATTAAATATTCTAATTAGCCTCCTGCAGGAATAAAATAAAAAAATTGTGATATGAAATTACAACATTCCAATGATTGTTCAGCAGATGTGCCATCATAAAATAGTGTTGAAAGATAATCACCATAACTTTCAAAATGTATTTCCTCCAGAGAGCCAGCATGTTGTGTAATATGGCCAACAAACCATACAGCAAGCAAGCAGTGTCTTACAAACTGAGGGTATAAAAATCCGTGTATTACAAGAAAAACTGTGATGCCAGTCTCTCAGGGACAAGGCACAAAACTCAAAAACTTTGGCTTCAATGAAAGCATGGCATTACCAGTACACCAACCCTAAGGAAATGGGGGGACCAGTGGAACTGATGGGAGTCCACTTCAAGGGATAGCACTGCAGAGGTGGATAATAAAAGCTGCACTGATTAACTGGTTTGCCTTACATATACATGCAAAGTTCTGTTTTGTTCCCTAGGGATCTCACTGCTTTTGTCTGAATTCCAAGAGTGGCAGCTGGCCATCACACTGGTAATGGTGCAAAGCTGAGGGCAGGGGATGGAGGAAACAAGCTATCCTTTCACTGGATAAAACATGTTTGGGACTCTGCATATGCAGATGGGAAGAAGTAAGGTACCCCAGGTACTGTGACCAGATACAATGTGCTTGGGACTGTATGTACTTGGATGAGGAAGATGAACCACCCTGGGTTACCATAGCAAAGTCTTGTCAAGCCCTGCACTACACTTGTCTTTAGTTCTTTTCTTCCTTCAGAAACCTATTAACTGTGTAATGAGTAAAGGAGTTCATCCTGCTCCATACCGGTGGCACAGCCAGAGAGAAAATACTTCTGTAAGCTCCCAGCACAGGAGGCTAGCTATGTGGCACACTGTCAAGTATCTGGCTTAAAACTTTAGCAGGGGTTTTGCCTTCCTGAGGTGTGACACTAGGATGGCCACAATGGATATTCTGCTATAAAAGCAGCTGCTGCTGCTGCTGCTGCTGCTGCTGGTGAACCTGCCTTGGATAGGTTCTGTGCTTTTACAGAACAGGGACATGTTCACTTCTAATCAGAGGAAAAAGAAACCCTGCAAACCATGCCACAAGGCTGGCAATTTTCAGAAGTTAATAGTAAGACTACCGTGTTTGATCATATTCAAAGTTTCATCTTTTTTAGTCACAGTGTTTTTCTGCCTTTCTAATGGACCTCAGCTTTTCAAGAACAAAGAAAAACCTTTGTGAGCTTTTGACACTATTAAAAGAAGGCAATACTCAGTTTTGCCATAAGGCAAACTGACTTCTGATGTACCAAGGACATAGGTAGGCACTGGTTACTCTTGTGAGGAATATACTTTGCTTTTGTCAGTATCTTTTAAAAGTTGAAAGAAGATAGTATGCCCCACAGTACAATAAAGCTGCATATTTCTTCAGAGCAAAACCACAGGAAGAAGGAAAACAGATGAAATTTGAGGGATGAAGGATATGTCAGCGCTATGCAAATAAAGAATGGATATTCTATGCTGCTAGACTATACTGATGATATTATTAAATCCTTTGGCATTATACATACTTATCCCTTTTAGAGTTATTACTGATCTTTTCTGTCCTGACACACAGGAAAAATCTGCTATGCATAGGGGACAAACAAGCTCTATGCACTACACCTAGTTACCTGACAGTGTGACACCCACAAAGTTTGCATGAAAGTAATTATACAAGTAAATGAACACAGCCTGTACTAAGACAGATCATTATTTTTTTCCCTTGTTTAGGCTTTTATATAGAGATAATAATAATTTCTCTCAATTTAGTCTTTGCATCCTCCTTTTCCAATATCACTGATGCTTTTGAACCAGGAATAATATCACAAAATATGCTTTAATATATCAGCAACTCTTAAAAGCATATAGCAAAAAAGAAAGGGAAAGATGATGATTGGAAGCAAAATATCTTGAAAAAGAAATACCATAAATATTTGTTGCACAGGGAATATTTTGTATATTTTTAATTTGCTGTAACAGAATAATAAGCAATTTTAGCAAATTGCCTGCAGTTTTATAACATACATGAATGCTCCGTAATCAGTAATCTCAACAATAGCACTCATCTGCCACCCAGTGTCCATTTGCTTTTCCCCATCTTACAATACACAATATGAAGCCAGAATATGACTATCTAACAAGACAAACTCTGCATTATTGTGTTCTAGTTGAATGTAATCAGAAAATTAAACTGCTATCAGAAACAAGAAAATTAGAGTGAAGAAACTAAAGCATCATGACTGATCCTAACAAATTATTCAATGAGTGTAATCAGAAAATAATTTTTTTCTACTCAATTGTGTACCCACAATTTATAAGAAATGATAGAGTAGAAAGAAATAGCAGTGGAGGGTGTCCTTAAATTTATGAAGAGAAATCTAGGGGTCATGACATAAAACTAACACTAATATCTTTTACCTTGTCAAATCAATTAGCATATGGAAAAATATTTACTTGCCTTTTACCTGAAGACACAAGATGAGTTAATCCAAACTTTATTACATCAAGGGTGAGATGAAAAATAAACTTTAGGAGAGTGGCTGTGATAAAAGAACAGATTTACTGTCTACACCTGGGACAGGAATCAAAAGTTACCTTTACAGAAAGGAATGAAGAAAGAGCAGCAAAGGAGTGGACAACTAGTAGATGAGAAAGGAGATATATACAGAGCTACTTTCTAAGTTGGTTCCTTGAGTATTTGTTCTAATATTATTATCATTATTAGTTTAATAGAAACACACATAAAAGTAATATAAGGACAGTCAGTCTCTGTGATTGATGCTTAGGACAATGGGACAGTCAGTGGCTTCTGCTTGACCCTCTTTTGATTTTACAGGAATGGCTTGCTCTAGAATGACAAAAACCTGAAACCCAGCTAAGACAAAGGAATTCCAAGTGAATTAAAGCTAAGGGATGAAAATATTTTAACAAAACACTTCTGGAGCTTCTGGAGATATGACTGCCTGTCAAAAGTTTACTAGCGATGACAAAGCAGAATGTAGACAGGCCACTGTTATAATTTTTTTTCTCTCCCCCATCCCCCTAAATGCAATAGATTTTAGCTTTTAAGAGACTGCCTAACCATTAAATGTGACATGACTTGTCACAGACTTCAAAATGCAAAATTGACTAATAGAAGGAGAAAAAGCACAGTGTCAGGCTAGCCTAGTGTGTCACATTAGGTGTTAGAACACAGCCTGTCCTAAGAATGGAAAAATCATGTAATTGATTTGAGGGGAGCTCGCTTATAAAGGCTGACATTCAAATGGTTCAAATAAGAGCACCATAAAGAGGGACCAACATGTTCCAGGTCACATACTCTGGCAAGACAGTCAGAGAAAGACTCACTATGTGAATACATGGATCTAGTTTTTCAATTTTAATTATCACCTGTTCAAATACTTTAAAAATCATACTAACTCTGTATTTTGCTTTCTGCAGCAGGATCTAAGGCACTTTCAAACACCTTTGGGAAAACAGTAAGAAGTAAATAAATTCAGTATAACACTAAGTGTACAAACCAGCATTCACAAGAACAATTTAATACCTATTCAAAATAATGCCTGTATTTTTTGCCAAGCTGCCACTATGCAACTATCTTAGCTAATATTATGTATTACTGTGTACTTTAAAATGTGATTTACACTTTTAAAGTTATGTAATGTTTTGGAAAAAACAAAGCTGAAATTTCATATTCATTCATTTCAGCATCAACTTCAGAACAGCCTGTACTTTGTAAGGAAAAAAATATCAGGTTTACAGTACCCTAACTGCAATTCTTTGAACTGTAAACCATTAGAACCACAAGTACAATTAGGAAACATATGTTTAAAAAACACTCAAGTTCTTGGCCAATCCTATAGAATACATCCCAAAACAAAAGAGTAAAAGCTGCAGCTCTAAAGGTCTTAAAGGACAGTACTTTTCCACAAACATTATGAGCAAATGAGAAAATGTAAGGAAGTTTTCCTTTATGTTTCTGTGAATTGTGTAAAGCTTGTGTGAATATCTTACAGAAACAAAATCAGTTATCATCTGTGAAATGCCTTTTAAGAAACAAATTCAAATGTATTTGTCTGCCTTTAGCTCTTGTCTATTTTACTACAATGAGTTATGTCTTATTCAAATACTCTTTGCACAGCTTAGAGTGAGATTCTGACTCCTTTGAAGTAAATGGGAACTTTAGCACTGATTTTATTTGGACATTAATATTGGACATGCTACCTATTTAGAGAAGCTGCATTCAGCTGCATTCCTCTTGTTTCATTAATATTTACTACTCTTTTTTCTTTTCTTTTTTTTTAATACATCAATATCCTTCTTCAAATAACAGCAGTATTTTCAGACAATATTTCAGCAATAGTCTTTTTTAAAGATGGCTGACCTAAGCTACATTTTCTCCAAGAAAATGTATTGCTTCAATGTTCATCAACACCTACTAATGAAGGTCACAGGCACAAAAAACCCTGATGTGAGGCAAGACAAAAGATTAACTTAACTAGCAACACTTCATGTGAATTACTTTACTCTTAGTGTAAGTAAACATATGAGAAACTACTCTTCTATGGAAGTGGGTTATATTTCCCACTTCTGGTCACAACATGGCCATGGGTTTTATTGCATAGAGATCATGTGCACAGAAGGGTCATATGTTCAGAGTTGTGTTTGCGTGTTTCCACTTGTGTCGAGGACAACCACGGGGGAAAGGAAAAGCCATCATGCTACTCAAAGAAACTCCTCTTGCGAGCCAGATGTAAACAATTTTAGAGAAACACACAGGTAGTGAAAGTAATTTGAGAAACAATCAAGAAGACTTTGGATCAAATAGATAATAAATATACAGTTTCTCCAAACTTCTTGCCTTCCTGTTTTGCAGTGGCTTCAAAAAGGGCTTGCTTTTCAGTAGACACAGCCATTCTGTCTTACACCATTTTTTAAAAAACAACCTTCAAACATACATTAACATACAGTAAGGTACAGGCAAAACACTGAAGACTCCTCTTATCATCAGTTCCAAGTGTTTGAGTGACATGTAAAAGGGCACCAAAACCACTTCTCTATAGTTTATTTAGATCTTCATTTACATCATAGGTCTTCCATACAGACAGAAATCTTAACAGATGATGGCCATATTACGATTAGCCATATTGATCCCAGATCAATCATATCTGAATCAAAATAATTTCAATTACCCTCATATAGACAGTTCCTGTTACTGAGATTAAGTAAGAATTGTCCATGTGGGAGATGAACTCTCATTACTACTTATGTTCCAGATCATAAAACCTTAAAGAAATGTGAAGTTCCATTTGAGAAATTGGCCTAATAATGCATCTTATTATGTTGAGATACATGTGAAACAAGAATAACTTAACACTTGTAAAGAAAAATTAGATTGTATCTGAATTACATCTCATACAAGACTTGACATATCAGTTTCTAGCCCAAGGCATGCAGCAAACCAAAGTCAACTTTGCAAAGTGCACCTTATGGGACAAGAAACAGGAGGAAGACATTCATTCTGCCCTTTTGTGTTGATCCAAGATGCACAAACTGAGAAATATGTCCATTTCTCAGCCAGAGACACACCAGGAAATGTAACCTTATGAAAGAAAAGGATCCTTTCACATGAAACTCCTTGGTCCAGTCTTAGGCATGTGCATCAGTACAAGTCCGCCAGATCCTATCTCAGAAGGGACTCAGTGGCCCTTTGCTTTATTACTGATAACCTCCAAAGGGTGCCAGGTTAAGGGCTATCCTTGGAAGTTCTCTCATTTTGTATTTTTGGCTTTTATTTTATCCTGTGTAACAGGGACTATATTTCATAGGCCTTAGCATTACACAGAAACATTTGATAACAAGAAAATAATTGAGTGAAAACCATAATTTTTTTCTTCTGTCTGATGAGTACTACTAGTTGTGAGCAACATACTAGTATTATCCCTTTGGCCACAGTGGTAATCCCTTTGTTAAATAAACAGACAGCAACAGGTCCTATACCTTAACGTTTAACCTAAGGTTTTCCTGGCATAATTTTCTAGCAAGCTTTACACCTGCAAGCCCCCGCAAAGAATCAGTCAGTGACTCCTGTTTGGAGAAAGAGCTAAATAGTCAATCCAGGGGAAAAAAAGTGGGGCTACAACAAGGGCACATTTTCATCTTTACAAGGATGTTATCACAAAGGTATGGCCTCATTTTATGCTAACTTCCATTCCCAGATGAGAGCCAAGCTATTAGCAGACCCTAGACAGCACCCCATGAGCTGTTAGGACTGAAGGATCGTATATATTTGTGTACGCAGGGAACAGCACAGCGACAGGTGATGCCACAGGTCACGGGCAGTGGCAGGGCCAGGGGCAGTGGTGCGAGCAGGGCAGATGCACGGGCACCGGCAGGAGTAGGGATAGGGCCAGGAGGAGC
>VWYI01046003.1:0-12497 GCA_013399455.1 Anthoscopus minutus
ATTATTGTTATAATGTCATGCTAATTCCAAAATTCGGTTTTATTTAATATCTATTACTGATGGCACACCTTGGAGATTTCTTTTTCAACATATATTTTACTGCTTTTATTTCATGGAGGTATTTTTATATTCTTCTAACTCTCAAAGATTTGCAGTTTAATGGCATGTACATACGTCTGCAAGAAAATTACTTACTGTGGCCTCGTGGCTTACTGCTGAGAAAGAGAGTTAGTTTACTTCCCTGAAATAAATTGGTTCATTTTGTTTTATATTTCCAACATGCTTGGGAGATATAAGTCAATGCTTAACAGAGATCGTCTCCAAGTTGTTCTGCAGTAAAGATCCTGCAGTTCAGGCTCTGGCATCTGCTTATCCATATGAAATTTCTCAATATGCTTTCTTGATTTGTTTAATAGAGTATGAATGTGTCTTACATAGCTAAATTACCCAGAGAGAAATACATTGGTGGCTTGCTGGTATCTCTGCAGAGGTTCACTTATAAGTAGCTGTACTACAGTGCGCAATTTTGAAGCTGATATGCATATAACTGTGTTGCTGGATCCAAGTCAGTTTTGGGAACATTTTGCTGTTATTTTAAAACTTATTCCTTTTAAAAGGGGTGCATACAACCTGTAAGGACTGAATAATTGCTTTTCCAGGGCATATTGCTCACCTGTGGGCTGGAGTGGCTAATGGGTAAATGCAGCAATTCAGATGAACGGGATTATTTCCAAAGCAGGACTATTATATATGGTGTGCATATATACACATGTACACACACATATATAAACTGAAAGAGAGTAGGTTTAGATTGGATACTAGAAAGAAATTACTTACTGTGAGAGTGATGAGGCACTGGCACAGGTTGCCCAGAGAAGCTGTGGATGCCCCATCCCTGGAAATGTCCAAGGCTAGGCTGGATGGGGCTTTGAGCAACCTGGTCTGGTGGAAGGTGTCCCTGCCCATGGCAGGGGCATTGGAACTGGATGATTTTTAAGGTCTCTTCCAAGCTAACCATTCCATGATTCTATGTTTCCTTCAATTACGTACTTTTCTGTTTAAATAATCAAGATCCAGTGGTTACTTCTGCATGTCTGGAATGAAGTGTACTAAAATTATACATTCTTCTCCATTTCAAGAATGAATGCATCTTCAGACAAGCTATTTTTCCACTGCTAAAACACACAGTGAATGACACGATGCACAAGAGTGACTTCTGAATAATATAACATTATTAATGAGGTTGTTCTCTAACATAAGCACAGTGCTCAGAGATAACCTGGCACAGCACAGGCACAGTACATTCCACAATGGGGCTGAACTATTACAGAGCCAGCTGAGCAGTAAATTCAATGCCTACATGCTTGCCTCAGGGCTAAGGGTTAAAAGCTGTGTTTGGGTAGCTGAGTAGTGAGGTTGCCATCTCAGTGCCATAGCAGAAGGAAAATAATAAAGCCTTTGACTGTATTTACCAAGTAAATGAGTTATCCAGGGATCAAGTTCCTTACTCAGTGTATGTTTCATGCTCCTAAAAATGCCAGATACTGAAATTCCCCAAGCACAGTGATTTGTATGCTGTAGGAAAGTGTTTAATACTTTGCTCCCTAAATGATGATGGAAGGGAAAATAGTTTTGTAAATATCCCTCCCAAATCCATTATAAGGACCTTAAAAGTAACAGTTTATATGAAGGTACACCTATAAATCTTATGGACCCTTAAATCTTCCTCATGGCCTTCCATACCTGGGAATTTTGAGGACTTGTCAGTTCCCTGCCTCTGGATGCGCACCAACTCGGCTGCTACACCTGAATTGCTTGTGTGAATGACATTCTGTGGGACTGCAGAGAAGACGGATGTGACCTGGGTAGAGATGTTCAGGTGGAGGGACAGAGCTAAAAGAAGAAAAAATATAGCATGGACATACAGGTTCTTCAACACCGCAGCTGTAGGTAACAACCCTGTCAGGAGAGGCTCTTACTGCAATGCCCAAAACCCATACTGGAGTCAAGAGTAGCAAAATAGGGTGAAACCAAAGCACTTAATCACTTTTGATCTCAAATTCTGTATTCTAGCTGTCTTTAGACTATTCCTCCAGAATTCTAGTTCTGTATTAAAATGAATTTTTGATCTGAAGTTTTATTCCACATGGCCTGCATATTGTATTGGAAAGATTCAGTCCTGGTTAAAAGCTGATTAGAACATGATTTTTTAAAAAGTTACATTTTACTGTTATTTATGAAGTTCTTGTCTAACGCTCTGGTGTGAGGTCTGTGGTTTTTAGTCTTGAGCATCTAACTGTGGAAACTCTATTTATTTGTCTCCTAGGTGATTATGGCTAGCTTGGGTGAACACATACATCAAACTAGTTTTTAAATGTTTTTATTTTCTTTAAAAAGCAAGAATGTATATGACTATAATGGACTTAAAAATTCCAGGGGTGATGGAATATTTGGACACAGCAGTGCCCAATGCATAGACAGAAGCAGCAGAGAGAGATGAAGCCAGGTAAATTATACCTGGATACAAGAAGTAAATTCTTCACCACAAGGGTGCTGAAGCTTTGCAACAGCACCCCAGTGAACTTATAGGGATGCTTTTAGTAATTTTCAAAACCTGACTGGAGCAATATGATTCCACTTGGGTGCTTCATTTGCATTGAGTGTGGGGAAATAGAGCAGATCACTGCAGAGCCCTTTCAACCAACTCTGTTTTACCATTCCACCCTCTGACTGGAATGCTGAACATAGATCCATGCAACCTGAATAATTATTTATTTATATCATTTGATATTTATTCCAAACCTGTTTAGGCACATGCAGCTCTGAGCAGCTTTCTCTGGGCGACCCTGTTCTGAGCAGATGATTTCCAGAGATGCCTTCCCACCTCAACTAGTCTGTGAATCTGTGAAGTTACATGAAAGCTGAGGAAAATACTCCAGGGTGAGTGGGTTTCACAGTTCAATCTGTTTGAAAAGAAAGGCTGAAGGGTGATTTTGTTACAGTGAGCAAGTGCCTCTGTGGGAAGAAGACAACAGGCACTAAAAGAGCTCTTCAGTAGGAAAGGAAAACATAAGCATCAGAAATGGAAGCAAGATAATTCAAATGACAAAACAAAAAAGTCAATCTTTCAGTAATGGCAGATAACGAGAACTTGATATATCTTTCACTGTCCTCCCAGGAAACCTGATTTAGCCAAAAAGGAACAATCTTTTTGTCAAATACAAGGTATTCATTCCAAGAGCAGATACAACCAGGTAAACTTAATAGACCAGGATTCACACGAGGCTTGCTTGGATTATCTAACAGTAATTATTGAAGGATCTGTGTTTTGATAGCTGAAGAGAATAAAATGAAATACAGGAAAAAGGTTTAGTTCAGGCTGTTGCAGATTTGTGGGGTCTGTTAAAGCTTCAACAACAAATTTTGTTCCTCCTGGGTGTTCTTAATGGTTGCCAAACTGCCTGTTGACATTATATGTCTTTTCATTGAGGTCTGATTTACAAGCAAACTGAGGTATATTTGAAGTAATGAAGAGTGTTTCAGCATCTGTTTATGGGTGGGTACTGGAGCATAACCCTGTGATGCAAAGGACAGTATTCCCAGTGCTGGGAATACCACCATTGTTTTGCAGCTGATGGGGTCTTTCCTTGTCTAATCAAAGATCTGCCCCATAGATTCAAAAAATTTCCATTCCTGAGTGGGTATAATAAATTTTATCAGGAAAAAAAAAGTAAAAAAGCTTTAAGGACTGAATCTATCTGTCAACATAAATATTAATGTGGTGTTGCTCAGCTTCAGGTGAGCACTACTTATTGGTAGTGCTGAAGCCATTATCTGAAATCTTGAGTTCTGCTGAGGCTACAGTGGAACCAATGAATGTCAGTGGGACTGAACAACATTGATTCCTTATGTTAAAGAGAGCTTTGGGGACCAAATAAATCAGAGTCCCTTGGACACAGACTGTGTCCCCTTTCCTGGCACAATAAGAGTACAAGATATGCATAATTTGTTTTTTAAGAAGTGCTCCTTGACCTTTCATTTGAACACTGACATAGGAAAGGAAAACAAGGAGATTCCTACCTCACTGTTTTCTCTTTGAGGTAGGAGGATGCTCATGCCAACAGAAGTGTTGAAGCCATCTTCCTTGCACCCCATCGAACAGAGTGAAACCATCACTACCACTCCAGAAGTCTTGGTTGTTTCTCAAACCCAGGAGTGGTGGTGACACTTGCCCTCCTATAGACAAATGAGCCAGTTCCTGAATTCCCTTGATTCATCCTGCTGCATTCAGCACTGCACCTGACATGCTCCACAGCATACTTCAGCCAGCCCTGACAGACTTTTCTGTGAGAGCAATGAAAAGAGGGAGGCAAGCACCCCTGCTGTTAGGATACAAGTGTCTGCCAGATGTTAGCTGTTTCAGAGGGTGACTGAATGAAGCCACTGCTCTTCCCTAGAAATAATCACCTGGCTCAGCAATCACTCCTCATAGTCAGCTGTAGTAGCCAAGAGTCCCTGTTTGCTCAACTAGTCCTAAACCAGCAGGAGTCATTCCTTTTCTCTTCATACTTTTCCCATCTCTACCAATTCAGTCTTTTGGAAGGTTGATATGGAGAAACTGCTCCCTCTATCTTTGTCTCAATATCTCTTTAAGGCTATTTCAGGGGAAGTGACAATCTAGAAAATGAAAACTGGGCTGAACACAAGAATATCTTGACTTCTTCATTTCCTTAAATTCAAGTATTGTATTAGAGAGGGCAATTAATTCTGTGCCTTTTCATTATAATTGAAGTTTTTAGAGTGAAATTTTATAGCCTGAAAAATAACGGCACTTACCTTATCCAGCTCTATTACAAGAAACTTCTCTTTGGCTGGAATTTTCTCTGGGGCTAAACCATCTAACATAGATGCTTTTGGTAAAATAACGTATTTGAATCCTTAGGGCTTTCCTTTCTGCAGAATTTTTATGTGTCTTCACAGGAGTAAGTAGAGATGACTTGGACTAAGGCTCAGTACCTCTACAAGCTCTACTCAGAGTGCAAGCTCAGGACACCAAGCTGAGGGTCTGACTTGCTACAAGGGGTGGAGCAACTCACTCCCACTGCTCCCCTGAGGTTCAGTGAAATGCCCTGCCCAGCCATGCTTCAAACAGATGCTTAATAAACTTTTTTCTTAGCCCAGATGAATGCTATTGAGTTATGAACACTGGGAGGAATAGTAAAGATCTTTTAAAAAAGAGAAAACATACCAAAAAAAAAGGCTTTGAGATCCTGGAAAACTGTAGAAATGTAAAATTAAAGGGAAACGGAGCCTGATGGATGGCTGTTTGCTGCAGAGAAAGAATAACTTTTCCATTGTAGAATAAACACATAGTTCAGGTGCATTTTTCATTTGGATGGTATAATCTTGCAATCATTCAATATCCACATCTGTTGATCAGGAGAGTCCTGGTCACAGAAAGGCTGCAGAATTGACAGCAGTGCATCAAATTAAATAGAGGAAAAAGACCTTGTACTGATGGATGACTTTTCCTGTCAATGTGTTGGTACAGTGCATTCAGTTCTTTGCCCTCAATCCTTCTTTGATAATGCTCAACTCTATGAAGTAAAATGGAAGAAAACCCAATGGTTAAATGTGCCACTGTGGAGCTTCATAACTAATATATCTGTGAGCAACAAAGGAAGCCAATAGTCAATGCAAGATGTTTCAAAAAGGCATGGATTTGCACAGGGCCTCATAACACAGTATAATAATGTTTAGATAAATGAACTCAGTCTTGCAGAGTACTGCAAAATCAAGAACATCAAGCCCATAAACCAAGGATGCCCAGTATAAAACAGAGAATTAAGATACATTTTAGGATGTCATCGGGATTTAGGTTGAACATTAACTAGCAAAATATGGCTCACTTACAAGTCTACTACTGTTTAATATCCCTGATGGCAAGTTATGATTCTAATATTATCACAGATGAGATTCAGTTTAGTATCAAATTTTGTTCTAAAGTGGAAAGGCAAGAAATGTAGTAAAAAATGTATCTAACACTGAGATTTTTTAATGGCAACAGAATTCTGCAACAGAAACTTGTACAGAATTAAATCTATAGTCCACAAAGACTAAACATTAAGAATAATTTTATATATTCTGTTAAAAATAATTACTGAGATTAACTTTGAAAAATCCCTGCAAGTGACCCCAAAAGAACCCCCTTCCTCCCTAAAAAACTTTAAGCCTAAAAAAAAATATTCTTTATCTTCTGATATCCTTGGAATATATTTGTTGAGCTGGGTTCTCATTTTATTAGATACAAGAGAAGGATAAAGCCTAAATTGCCAAACATTTAAGATTCTCCCCATGTTTCAGATGAGAACTGACAAAGTGTTTTGCATGAAACATCTTCCTCCTTCACATATCTTGTAAAAACCCTGTTCTTTTACTGTGCCCACAAGGGTCTCATATATTCTGAATAAAGTTGGTCCCTCCTTCACAGCACCTTAAAATCAGTAAGGCTGCTTGAAGAGAAAGGTACAAGTCTTTATGAATAGGAATACAAGAATCTCTTGGAGGACATTAAAGCAGAGACAGTAGAAAAATGGTATTGTTTATATTATATATGTGTTTATTTATGTATTTCCTTTCCTGGTCCATTCACAGATTACATGAATTGTGGTTCCTAGCTACAGAATTGAAAGATGAATATGATTTGCATATTCTCCATTATTCTAAATACAACTAAAGGTAATTGTTGTTGGAAACTATAAATGGTTATGATGCTATACAGAGTCTGAGCAAATAAAGATAGAAAAAATAGGAAGCTCAATTCACATGCAAGTCCATAACATACAGCTCACCCACTTGGTTACTTGTAGTTTTGGATGTTTTCAACTGCCCCAGAATGCACACTGCTGAACAGTCTTTGAATGTTTTCTGCAATGATTTTCCATTCAGTGTTTGTTGCATGAAACTTTTCTGGCATCATGAAAGCCCTGGCTCCTCTGAAGGCTGAACTTTCTGTCTGATTCCTTTAATTTATTTTCAGTCCTGTTAATTTTGAGGTTTTCAAGCTTATATAGGAAAATCTCTCTTGAGTCTGTGATGATTTTCTCTTGCTCTCTACAGGTACTTGAAAGGAAGAGGTATTGAGATAGGGGGAGGGAGGTCTCTTATCCCAAGTAAGAAAAAATAGACAAAAGAAAATGGCTTCCGGTTGTGACAGAGGAGGTGTGGATTGGACATTCAGAACAATTTCTTTCCTGCAAGGACTGTCAAGCACTGGAATAGGCTGTCCAAGGAAAGTGGTGGAGTTACCATCCCTGAAGGTGCTTAAAGGATGCAGGTAGGTGCTTATAGACATGGCTTAGTGGTGGACCCAACAGTGCAGCATTAATGGTTGGACTTGATCATCTCAGAGATCTTTTCCAATCTAAACCACTTTCTGATACTATTTTTCTATTTGATGAACTCATTTAATCAGCCTTGCATGATACTGAAAAGTCATACAAGCATATCACTTCTAGCTATTTCAGATTATTCCAAAACCGGCAGGAAGAATTGATTTGATAACATTTTTGCTTCTTTTCACAACTTCATTGTTCCTTCAATAATGAGAAAACAATGTTTCATTTTTGTATTTCCATGCAAAAGTCTAAACAAACTGAATGGATGAGCATCCATTCTGAATGCACAGTAGTTAAGTTTGCCTTCAAATTTTGTTTTTGCTTAGGGAAAGAATTTCCTTCATTATCATGCTTAGAAAATTGAGGGGCATTGGTCTCTTCTGCTTCACCTCCATTATTCAGTATCTGACTAAAATGCCCTCTTTTTCAGAAGTGCTGAGCTCTTTCAGAGTCCAGTGTGCAAGGGCTACAGGTGGTTAACAATGAGATCTTAAACCACATCTGCTAAAGAGACTAAATATTGATTTTGAAACTGTAAGCAGGAAAGCTTTGACATCTCAAAATAATAATACTGGGCAGAATTTTTTTATGCATTAATGATCTCTTTGAAAGTGGTTTTACCCTTTGGAACGGGGAATGACATCTTTTGGGATTAAATGTGTTGTATAAGCACAGTTAATTGGACTACATACTGCCATTTAATTCTCCAGGGCTGTTTTCACCCAGTAGCAGTAGAATTAGCTGTTACAGCACTGTCCCAAAATGTTATTACACTCTCTGACTCTCCAAAATAGAGGTTGCATATGAACTGCCTGTTGTGACTGTCCCTGGCCCATTCTAGTTTTCAAGCTTTTCCAGAGAGTCCTTTAGAGAGGACCAAAGCCATCTGACATGGTCCAAACTGCACTGGAATAATTTAGTAGTTCTAATTTACAGTGCAGACAATTAATTTCCACCACTGAGCCTTCCTTGCAACTCTTTAACTAACAAATATAGATATATCTCTGGTGTCCAGACACATCATCACTGCCACTGGTGCAATTTGTGCCATAATTACACGTAAGCATCTGAAAAAAGCTTTGTGTTGTGGGATATGGAGTCCACATCACAGGGTACATTACAGCTGAGGAACTGAGATATGGAAGCAATAAAGCAAGGACTCCTACACACAGCTACTTTAAGAATTAACTGAGAAAGCAATTTTCAGGTTGCCTCTGTATTAGATAAAGCTATAGAAGAATCCAGGGGAGAGTATACACATACTAAGATAGAGATGTTTTTACAGCGAGACTGAAGCCCACTCAGGCCATGGCTGGGTTGCACTGTGAGTTTCTCCTTTGATGAGATGGGGCAGAATTCCTGGCTTAGTTGCTACAGCCACATCTCTGCTGTGGAAGACAGCAGCTAGGATGGAATGACTTGCAAAAAGTTACATGCTAAGGCAATGTCAAGCCTGGCACAAAAGGAAATTTTTCAGCCCTAGACAAGAGGTAAGGTTTGTCACATGATGTTGAGATACAAAGGATCATACAAAGGATACCGGAACAGACTAAATGTCTAAGGTTTTATTCATGGAGTCTGTAACTGATGGCACACACCCACTATAAAATTACTGTTGGGAAAAATACAAAGTAGGGAAAGCAAGTGAACAGGGAAAGCAAAAGTTTTCACCCGTACATGGCCAAAAAGAGGTGCAGCAAAATCTCCAATGAGTGTATCTTCTGGTGATCCTCTCCAGGTGATGCTAATGATGACAATTTTCCACCATGTTTTTCCATAGTGACCATACACCTTTCACTGTGACCTGTTCAACTCCCTTCTAGATGATCCTCCTTAAAACAGTTTGCTCTGAGTGAGCCCAAGTGTTTCACACTGAGCTTGGGTGTATAAGTCTGTTAGCCACTATGTTATTGACTAATTTATGCTTTTCCTTTAATGTGAACTTCCAACTATAAAAGAAAGGATGGGGAAAGGCAAGGGGAAAGATAGAGTCATTCTTACTCTGGTGACAGTTTTTTCCCATGAGAAATCAGATATAAGAATAATGTTAGAGTTTGCAGGTGCAACACCATTTGAATAACAGCATGAAAACAACAGCAGGAGGAAGGTTAAAATAAGGAGGACAGTTTTGGTGAAAGGTAACAGACTTGTAAGTGGAAGACAAACTACAGAACTGCAAAGATAAGGACTTGAGCAATACAAGGTGAAGCCATTCTGCAACAGCTTGGTGTCTTCTCTCTCCACTTCAGCTGTGTTCTTACCTCCTCCACCACCTCTGCCAGAAGCAGGTAGGAGCAACAAAGATTTTTCTGTGGGTTCAGCTGATCATAACCACAGGCACAATAGTCCCATGTGCATCAGCAATAAATAATTGTCTTCTATTATTAGAAAAAACTTCTTAGACTGCTTTATTAGATTGAATACATCTGTCTTCAAGACTTTACACATATTTCTTTTACTAAATTTATTGGAAGTTATACAATTCTTATGTTTACAGTCACACAAAATCACAGAATCAATTTTTGTAAGGGAAGGGTTGCAACCACAGGTTAATTCTCAGGCCAGCTGTACCACATTTAAAAGTCTGTTCCTGATAAATCTGTGATTCCCTCCACATTCACTTATTTTACACCATCTGAGGATGTAGCCCTCTGGCTACAAGCACTAGCTAACTGCTGTTCCAAGCCATAAAATCCATTACAATATTAACTTGGCATGTGTTCTGTACAATAACAATTTTCCAGGACAGTAAACTTTTTGAGGATAGTAAACTCACAATATTTCCCTGGTTGCAGTTATATATTTCTACTGCCAAATGCTGCAGATCTTCCTGAGTCTGGCAAAACTTCACATGTTTTAACAAAATTGTGGTTGGTATCATTTCTTTACTTATAATCCACTTGGAGATATTTATTATTATTGGTCTAAGATGTCAAATTCAATAGAAATAAAATCCCAAGTAGACCCTGAGTGTGCCCCTTGCATTTTCAAATGACAGTCCAGCTGGTACTGTGACCACTACAGAATGCTCAGTGTAAGCCTAGAGGCAGGAAACTGGGAGGAGAGCAAAGCAACAGCAAAGTGACGGCACTTGTCACTCACACAACAGAGTTCCAGAATGTCTAACTACAGTGGATTTTGGAGGAATTCAGCCTGAGCAGGTTTGGGAGAACTATGAGATGCTTCTGTCAGTGGAAGGTGTTATGGGAGGCCATGGAAGGGCATTTGCCTGCGTACATAACAAATGGCTGCTGAAAGCTGATACCTTCTACAGAGTGAGATGGCTTTGCTTGCACTTTGTGTGAGATGTTATTCTTTGAAAATACAGGTAATGAGGCAAGCCTGAGGCAGGTTCAGCAAATTTGTGAGTGACAACTAGTGAAAGAAGCTATCAGTTATTATAGGAAATCTCTTCTGAGGTGGGGACTGATAAATACTGCAAGCCACATCAAATACTGAAGGCTGGTAGCAGTTGACAGAAACCTCTAACTCTTCCAAACTGAGCTGGACTTAGCCATAATGACAAATACACTAATTAGTCAAATATACAATTAGTCTTCAACTCCAAAAATGTACTTGTCAGGCTGCTGGTCTGGATGGCAATTGTTGTATCGGATGAAATGGGACAGGTGGGGAAAAGTGTGTGTATATACATACACAGGTAGATCCCCCCATCCATGAAGAAATTGTTTGTGACATGTGACAAATATAAATAACATGATGTATTAGAGAACATGAAGTACACAGAAAGAAGGGGGAGATAGCAAATTTGGCTGAGTGCCCCACTGGCTGTTGTTGGACAGGGCTGTGCTGCATTGCTTGTGTCAGTCTGCCTGAACCAAGGAAAAGTGAGTGATCGCTTGGGTGCCAAACTGACTTCATAGAAAAGCAGAGCAGCAATCATTTCTGGAGAGGACAAAATCTGAAGAACAGTCATTTAATCATTATGGGTTGCAAAATCTCCTATATTCAGAGATCTCTGACATTGATCAAAGAGGGGAAGTATAATTAAAGGCATACAGAACTTACTGTTCTAACTTCTGGGAATCTTCAGTACTGTAAAAAGATAATTTTTCTCTATTTCTCTTTCCTTAAAACTTCAATGACCTTCCAGAAGTCCCATGTAGGGATTCTCATGGTGGTCTATATCCTGCAATGTAGAGTCAGGGAGGCACAGACGTAGCTCCTATTTCATGGCTGTATAAATGATGGATAGAAAGAGACAATGTCTACAGCAAGCATTGTCTTGGTTTGTAGACAGGTCCGTGTGGAAAATATGAGGATGAGTTTCTTAGGGCAAGTGAGTCAACAATCAAAATTCATTTTTCATCAACATTAAAATTCAGTGCTCAGTTCTTCAGCATCTAGATGTTTTATGCTGTACACGAAATAATGGTGAATTCAGGGACAGCTGGAATTTGTTTTCTTTTCAAAAAAGTCTTCTGCATTTCTTTTTTGACATTTTCTTCAATTCCTTGTTGAGCAAGGGTACTTTAATCACTCATTCTCTTATCCTTGCCCAGGATTACAAGAAGTGACATCTTGTTGCCATTTTCCTGCCTCCAGTCCACCTGAGACACACAGGCTCTGAATATAGGATCCGTCTTGATTAGATTTCCACAGATATGTCTATTGAGGTGAGCTGTATCGCATTCTGCACTCAGGTTCTGCATCTCAATTTTAAGAATATTTATTATTAATATCATTGCTGCTTATCATCTCTTCTGATATTAAGACTGTAAACCAGGTAGTATTTGACTTTGAAAAGTCTATTCCAAGTTATACCACAAATTCAAAAGTTCTATTTCACATAAAAATGAACTCAGTAAGCAGAATAGATCAACTGGGCTCACCTGTTAATAGATTTTTTTTTTGGTAATCTGACACCCAGAGTGTTGTAGTGTCCCGGTTTTTGAGACAGTTATCTGTCAGGGAAGGCAGAAAAAAATTGTAAGCCCCCACTCTCTCCCTCCGAATTATTATATCTCGAAAACACGGAGTTCTCAGGCAGAGATATGGGAATAGGAATATATATATATATATATATTAAGGTAAACCAACAACAATAACTACAGTATTAACAACGGAACAGAACAGGGA
>VWYI01046003.1:12633-27146 GCA_013399455.1 Anthoscopus minutus
GTCTGTGTTGCCCTCCCAGAAGGACCCAAAACCAAAAACCGCTCCCCTTCCCACTCCCCCCGGGGGCTCAGCCGATCCTTTTGTCTTTTAAAATACCGATGATGTCCCAGCCATCAAGGCTTTCTCTCTCAGCTAAATGGGAAAAATTCTAACAGCTAAGAAACGAAAAAAAAAACATGTAACCCCCAACATGTAGACTCTTGCAGAAAGAAATCACTTTCAAAATTCATTTGTGAGCACTTGAAAAACACATTTTGTCCTTTCACATTTTATATTATATCTCTTTGCAAATCATGTTAAGAACAGAAAATGAACAAGTTGTGAATACAATACTCTGAAAAATAGTTGCTCAGGGAAATAAAATTGGTAATAGGTGACCACCAGAATAGCAGAATATGTTACTCTGAGATCCAGAACCTGAATTTCAATTTTAATTATTGAGAAATTACATTAAAAATTAATAATGGGACTACTTTAACCACAAGAACAGTTAGGCATGGATGAGTTTCATTTCACTGCTGTTTTCTCTTTTTTTAGGTGGTGGGGGGTGGTGTGGGACTGTAAAGGTTTTTTCCAAAATGAGATAATTATCTACTTAAAACTGGAATTGCTTCTAGGAAGTCTTAGAAGAGTCTTCATAGAAAAAAAAGGGTACAACCAGGATGTAGCTATGCTTGAGTAAAGCCAGTCAACATGTTCAGATTTAAACCACTGAGGGATCTGATTTGCTACTTTTCAGGCTCAGAAATAGGTTCAGCCTCCTGTTCAATAAGTGGTTACTATATCTCACCTTCCATGTCAGTGCCTTCCATGGGAAAAGGCCAGGTAGCTCCCTGCAGCCCAGTTTTGAGCAGAGCAGAGTACATGGTAGTAGCCAGGATGCAGGAAGAATTGAGCTACTGTGGGTCCGCTCACTGCACTAGTCTAACTTCTTAACTTTGCAATAATCAGTCAAGAACTTCAGTTTCAGGCCATGAGATGAATCTTACTTGAGGTCAGATTTCTCACTTTGGAAAAGATGTAGTTAGCAGATGGTCAGAAAAAAAGTAAACAAAGACAACTTCATACACATGAAGGTGATTTTGGTCCCTCAGTACATCTTAGGGAATTCTTCTGGATCCCCACCCCTCTCAGTTCCAAGACACTATTTGGTAACTAAGCATCAAGTTGTGATTCAAGTATTTGCTCCTGATGAACTGGGCCCCTGGGCTTGAAAAGGAGAGTGTTTCCTACTGTGCTGCCATTTTAAATTCTGGCTTAAGACACAATCTGAGCTCTGGCTGCTGCATATCAAGTAACAACTATATTTATTATGCAGAAAATATCTTCATAAGCAGTGAAAATCCACTCTCATTACAATGTTTTAATTCTTGACTTGTTCTGGCTCCTATACCTTTAGGCTAAGGAAAGGTACCTTTTGATGCCTGTCAGAAGTAGCTGTCTCATGAGAAAGGTGGATGCTTTCTGCTCAGGATTTTAATTGAGGGGCCAAGCATATCTTCACAAGGACAAGTCACTCATGCCCTTGGGGATGAGTATAATGCATTTTCTCATAAGTGGAAGCTAAGTAGACTTCATATATATTGTCTGCCAGACTAATTAATAGATGCCTGTATTTATGTATCAGAGCTAAGTGACAGTGATAAAAAACTTGTTTAGTGTTCAATTTTGTGTCAAAATTTTAAATAAGACTCTCGTACCCTGAGCCCCAAAAGGCTGCAATAAATACTCCAAATTTTCCACTAGTTCCCCTTCTAGTGGTCACACTCCCCTCTGCTCTGATTAATAGAATCAGTCTTCTAAAGTTAAAGATAAGAAATACTTTTAAACAGTGAAGTAGGACATCTGTAGTGAAAGCATATTCTTTTCAGTCCAGAGGAAGTAAGTGATATAAGGAGTTTGGAATAGCTTTCAGCAGGAGATTTAAGCATGTAGACAGTCTTTGTGAAAGATATTTTCCCACATCTCATCTTTCTTCCTCGTTTCTGATGGATATGCACTCATACTTTGTTCAAAACCTATGTCTGTTGTCTTTTACACTTATTCTGCACAGATAACAGCTTTCACCGATATTAGGATGGGAAACCCCATACCTCAGAGGTGGTTTATATCATTGTGTTTCCTGTCGTTCCTCAGTTTTTCTAGCATCTTTGATCATGTTGCAAATATGCTCCAAAGAAGTGCATTCACTCACTTTAGCACAAGAAGGAGGCAAATTCCCTGTGGTCATGGAAGAGTCATTCACAGAAGGCTAAAATTTGTTGGCAAATTTCAGGTGTCAGACAGATCTCTAAAACAAATGACCACACCTGGCAGTTACTGCTCTTTCCATCTTGGACAAGAATTCTTGTTCCATAAGCTTGTCTGCACAGGCTAATGGTACACTCAGTTCAGACCATGTCCTGATGTTGCCCCCTGCACCTTTGCCATGGAGTTTATAGGAAAATCCCTTGTACCTGTGGTCCCAATTAGCAACATGTATTGCCATTAGTTAAATCCACAATCCATGTAAACCATATTAACATTCTCAGAGGCTTCTGGCACCAAGGAGCATGAAGATCTTTAGACAGTGACCATTAACTCACAACTGTTATGTTGGTAGAGATATGTTTATGTATTTTCAAAAGTGAGGTTTATTGCTTGTGAGGAATCTGCTATTACTTTGTTAATTTTTTCAGACAGCCTTCAGGCAGTCTTCATCTCTCTTAGTGTTAGATGCTATAGAGTAGACATGAGTACGGTTTAAGTTCCAGCGTTTTAATCCTTAGGTCGATATCCAGGTTTGGAAGAACCTGTTTATCAGAATACAGAGAAGGTGTATATGACAATGTCGGGTACACACATTTACTTTACAGACACAACCAGGTCAGGAGAGACTCAACTTTTTTACTTCTAGATGTGCTCACAATAATAAAACACTTTAATAATAGAGGAAAGACTAGTTTGAAAGAAAGACTTGCCTATTAGTAAGCCATGAAAAGGAGGAGGACTGAGGGTAACAGCACTTTCATGAGTTGGTTAAAGTGTTGATAGCATTGGCCTACAGGGACATACTAGGGAGCACTCAGGGAGAATTGACATCTGGATTTTCTCAGACTAAATGTTCTTTAAAGCCAATCAAAAGGAGGAGTACTAGTGGCAGAAAGAGTGGAATCGCTGAGCAGAAGAATAATGCTATCATTAATTGGATAAGCTGCTCGTGACTGGGTTCTTGTTCTTAATATTTAAATACCCAGGTGTTTGCTTGCAGTGTACCTTGTCATGCTTTAAGTAAACAAAATCTTTAACAGTCAGAGCATTTTAGGATGTTCTGTAGCTGCAGCCACTAGGGACACGTCATAGACATGGGAAATCCCAACAACAGTGACTAGTGCTGGTCTGGACTCCAGGATGAGGATGGCAGTCAGGTACTGTAAGAAATACAAGCCAGGGCTTGATGTCAGAAAAATCAAAGCTGTTTTTAAATTGGTGGATGTGGGAAAAATGAGTGATCAAAGTCTAGACAGTCAGAGCACCATGGAAAACAGGAGGGAACATTGGGTCCAGGCCAAAGCCAGGGGTTTGGTCTTAAAGTGTAAACCTTGGATAGGGGTGATCACTCTGAAATGACGACTCAGGACCCCAACATAAGTATTCAGAGTAAGCAGCCATTGCTGTGTGGATAGAAGATGGCTACAAGAGGGAGACACATGCCAAACACCGTGCTGAGCAGCAGAAAGTACATAGCTCACATAGCTCTCCTGGCTGGCCAAAGAGCTGGAGAGAGGCCCTGGTTCTTGTTTCAGAACTCAGTTTCCTGAGGCCTGACAGTGGCACTGCTGAATTGCAACACAAAAAGCTCTTATCAAATTTGCAAAGATCCATAAAAACCTAAGTGACCATTGATGCCTGAAAATCAAACCCTTTATTTGTGTTTTCAAGTGCTTTGAGAACAGGGCACTCAGCCATGCCTTAGGAGGGGGGGCATCTGTCAGAAGCTTATCAAAATTATATCCCTGTAACACCATTCATTATGAATGCATGTTCTTTTATTCCATAATTTGAAGCGATCCCTGTGGATCCAAGAAAAAAGCGATGTATGACCTTCATGGTGGAATAAGACCAGCCACAAACACCTTGTAGGACAAGAATGATATGATAGTGCTGAATGGTTTGGTACTTGTAAAGAATTTTTTCTAAATCCTTGGGAGAAACAGAAAGAATAATCTGTTTCAGAATTTTTTTTCCTTCAGGAATATACTAAGGCAGATTATGAAGTCTTGGAACAAAATTGTTCTTGGAGCACATGATCTTTCAAACATTGAGCTCACTGCTCCAAGTGAAGATTAATACTTTGTGAAAAACTTACCAAAAGACAAATTTTGTGTAAGTATTCATTTTCTTTCTTATGCTCTGCTCCATTCCAAGCAGCAGTGATGCTGCACTTTGTTATTAATGATCCACAAGTGAAATGCAGTAAAAGACTGCATGTGAGCCTTGTCCTAACACAAATCATATCAGCAGCCTTTGAAAGGACATAATTATGGGAAGTGATGAATCTGTGCAACAAATATGTAACCTGTGTGTGAAAGGGGTATGTGATGCCACTTGTCCTGGCCTTCATCATATTCATGAATGTGTGCTCTTGGCTTGTTTCTGCAAAGTCTTGCCTTCCATGTGTTCAAGCAACAATACCTCAGAGATCTACTTCTGTCAGCAATGGGCCACCCTCAAGAATGGAAAATATGGTCTGAAGCAATGGCATTTCAATAGACTGGGAAACTCTTAGTGGCTAATTAGCCAGAATAATGATTTATACTATGAAGAATAGGGAGACTTTTCTTTTTAAGACCTAAGTGACCTGAATTCCCAATACCTTTCCTTTATGGTCCCATGATCTGGCAAGGTGGATACAATACTGCTTACAACCACACATGCCAGCTATGCCAGCAATTGTTTAATTGGCCTGAAACAATTCACTAATTTTAAGAATGGTTTGAAAAAAATAACACTGATATTTATGGAGTCTATACATTTGTCTCCTTAAAAGAAGAATCCCTTAAATTAACCCAATATATAGCCTTCTCCTGTAATCCTTGTTGAAATAGCATTTCCACTGATTTCAGTATAACCCTGCCTTCAATGTAAAGTCTTAGGAGAGACTGACTCAAAATTAAATCCAGCAGCCTGGCCATCTAAAAGCAAACTGAGGAAAATCTCTTATGCTTATTTTTCTGAGGAAACATGGCAATTGTTTTATAAAATTTGAATAGAAAGATGGAAGCCACCTTGAAAGAAATTCACAGGCTTTTCCTGGCTTACAGTAAGTATTAAATTATGGCTTGATTTTTTCATATGACATTACAAGTGGCTAGTAATTTACAGGACTTGAAAACTGATAAATATCCTCAATGCCAGTTAAAGGCAGTGATATGGATGTAAAAGATGGTTAGTGTCAAAAGGCATGGAGCTTTTCCTTGTTGATGTTTTAAAGTCACGTTTTCAAGCTTGTACCATGACCAAGAATTGCACTTGAAGAGACATGCCTGAATTGTCTCCTGTCTTATCTCTTTCTTTTCCACAGCAATCCTATTTAACCAAGACTTATGTTTTGAAGCCATATCCCTTAAGTATATCTAAAGGACAAACTGTCTGAAGAACCTTATAAATAATAAATCCTTAATTTTAAATGTCAACTCTAAACAAACATCTTAAAGACCATTTGATTTGTTTTAAAATTATATGGAATAATAGAATTTTGCAGAAAACCAGCCTCTATGACATTTCATTGTATTTCGTATTAACATCAAACAAGCAGATTTCCAAGAGTGAAGCTGAACTTTCTATTCTCCCACTTGGTTTCTGCTGGGTATTCAAAACAGCTGTCGCTTCTCCTGAAAACCAACGGCCTCTCTGAGTCCTAAAAATTCTCCTGTCCCCACACCACCCCCATGTTTTATGCTAAAATCCAAGTTATTAGATTTTAAACTTGATAATCAAAATTACTACTTCTATTTCAATGTTCTGAAACGATTATCTTAATTTCTCTTTTTTCTTGAATCTCTTGATTCACATTGCATCCTGCATTATACCATCCACAGACTGATTAATGAATGTTTCTCATTCATTATGAGCAAAAACCCAATTTGCCTTTTTTATGCACAAAATTTTTATAACCTGGTGTTAGATCTGAAAATTCTCTTATCCATACTGATCTAATAAGTATTTCTGTCTTGTGAAAGCTAAGGATGCTTGCAGTGAATTCTGTTCTCACAGGGACATCCTCTGGAGGGTCCATAAAATTTCAATACATTGCCTTTTTATTTAAAGTAAGGCAAAAAAGTTGACAGTAAAACCAGGAAAGGGGAGCATCTATACCTCTTCAGAGGGCTTATCTTGATGAAAACCAAAGTCAGGCAATAGAGCTCTGTTTTAAATGGAATAATTCTGTCCTCAAACATTTAGAGTATCACAGATATTTACTTTGCTGTACAGTCAGCCCATACATCTTCATATTGATCTTCAAAATGTTGTAGTTTGGGTCCTTTCCCCTCTTACTTCATGATCAGGAGAGACATAGCATTGCTGTTTTTCTCTCAGTCCTAATGGGTATTCCCAGCTTCTAAGTGTGGCTCGCAGATGTCCTCAGGAGACTGAGTCCCCACCCTCCTACCCAACCTCTTGTGTATTTTTCTCTGGACTCATGACACCCCACCCACAGCCTGAATGTTTGTACAGCATCTTTCTCACATTTACCACATTCCTTTCTGTTAGTTTTATTTATTTCTCTTCCTTATCAATATTGTTATTTTTCCTTTTCTCACAAGATCTTCTTGGAAGAAACCCATGAGTCCACTCCCATGTGTCTTTGTTCCCTGCTGACCCTCTGCCCATGAGGCCCATTCCTACTCAGCTAGCATCCCTACGTCTGCCACAGCCTTTTGATAAATGGATTCCTCTTGTAGGAACAGACATACTGTTGGCATCATCAGGTGCACCTGGGGATTCCTGTTTACTTGTTGTAGAGAATCGTGAATACCCTCTCCTGCCAGCTGAATATTGCCCAGGCTGTAGAAGGACTGGTTGGAGAAGAGTGATGAACACTTGTTTTCCTTGGGGACAGGATACACCTGTGGTTTTAATCTCTTCAGTGGTTCCCTCAGGGATGAGAAGTAGGGGGACAGGACCATCCTCTGCATACGCCTATCTCCTGGGTGGCTGATGACTAGAGAATGGATTATTTTAATCTTGAGTAACTTTACTGAATGTAGTAGCAGAGCATCAGAGTTATTCTGCTTGCAGGTTTTGCTTGTTAGTTGAGGTGTCACAACGCTTGGAGCAGATTTCCAGGACAAGAGAAGCGATGGGCTGGCACAAAGGATAGACTCAAAGGAAACATGGAGGATGGACTGAAGGGAACCAAAGCCCTTGGCTTTGGTCAAGGCTGAGATACATGTCTTAGGGAAGTTACTCTTCAATCCTCCACTTATGCAAGGAGAAGAAGCGGGCCCATTTTTCCTTCTGTTTAGCACTAGTTATTTTGTTGCAATTGTCTAATGAGGTCTTCTCAAGTGTGTAGTTCCTGGTGACTGATACCATCCTTGGAGATGGGATGCTGCTACCGGAGGCAGATCCTTGTGCTGTATAAATCCATGTAGGTTTCCTGCCTTCACCAGAAGTACAGTGGCCAGGTGCAGAAAATCACTGGGAAATGCGAGTCAGTTACTATGAGCTCCCTGAAAATTGCCTTTGCTATCTCAAAGTGATTATAAGTTTGAGGACTGGATTAGAGAGTGTAAGAGTGCTTTTGCTCTACAAATTCCCTTAGGGAACAAAATAATTGAAAACGGTAATGAAGTATTCAGTGAGTTTGGTGTTTGCTCCCTCCTGCCAGTTGTTTATTTCACTGAGAGCCAGCATGTATACTAAGCTTCCCTGATATCTTTATACTTTTTTTTGTGGGGCTGCATGTCTGGGACAGACAGTTCTTTAACCTGGTCTGTTGTTGGGGAATTTGTGGTATTTCAGGTCTGTACCTCTATCTGGGACAGAGGAGGATATAAAGACCCATGTTATATAATACTTAGAGTCATCCATTTCTTTTTTATCATATCTAAAATTATCTCTTTTTTTTCTCCGATGTTAGCATGTATTCTTGTCTCTGTGACTCACTTGGTCTACTCAGATTAAGATAATGAGATAAAAGAAATACGTGTCATTTTTTTCACAATTATGCAATGACTCTAGTCACTGCAAAACACACCTTGATTATCATAAGGTCCTTGAGGAATTATTGCACTGAGGTGTGAAAAGAAAAAGGTGAAAACAAGCCATCATCATGTTAAAGACTTCTGTGGCTGAGCAGAAACACATGTATTATTTCTGCTTTGGGTAGCTGAAAATCATCGCTTTTACTGACAACATAGTGCTCACCACCTTTATCAGCTAACCTATGAAGAACTAAGTATGCAGGGAAATTCTTTTATGGTTTGTACTTGACTGAGAGCTGTCAGAACCTTTTCTTTCTGCTTTCCACTCCTGCCAAGTGGGAATAAGCCTAAAGAGCTGAACTGGCTCTTTTGTTCCAGAGTGCCACTGGTCTGGGACACAGCGCTTTGAGCACTGCTGCAATGGGCAGCAACTTGATAAAGCAGAGAAGCAGCAGGTTTTTACAGGCAGCTGAAGCCTTTCCAGAGCTGAGAAGGAGAAGGGTGTTTGATGTGACTGATGGGTGAGAATTTTCATTTGAGTATAGGAGGACTCCATTTCCATCTTTTCCTGAGGAGATTTTAATGCTTAACTCTGTGCTCAGTGCTGTATGATCGCACTAATCAAGCACTGGATTGGGAACATTTGGTAGCTGTCTGTCCCTTCAGTCTCTACAAAAGCTTTCCCCAAGGTCCTTGGGACAATCTGGCTTCTTGTACAGACATATGCAAATAATTTGTTGTGATTCTATACAAAGCTCCAGAAATTGTCCTGACAGTCTGTAGCGGACACAAAACCACTGCCTGCTCTAGTTCCTTTATCAGTAGAAGAGCTTAAATGGGTGGCTAAAAGCAAACCGGAAAATGTAATAAAATTTGCTGATTAAATGAAGATCTGGTTTTGGTGATGTATGTACTTGATGACTGATGAGTCACTCCCTCTATATCCAGCATCTTATCACAGGCATCAAAATGTAGTTACGTCTCCTGTCTGTTGCAAACCTATGAAGTTATATATGCTTAGCAATCCTGTGAAATTATATTACTGAACTTCAAGCACCTAAATGCAGTATTTGACTCAGAAGGCTGATCTCCCCAGGCTCCTCACATAGTCAATGGAGAGAGGAAATACCCTCCAACCGGCAATTTGTGTGTGCAAGTCATGTTCCTTCTGCAAATTGTCCTCCCGAGGAATTTCTTCCCCTCTGCTGTTTAGTGGGGTCCGCTGGCTGCCAGTGACCACAGCAGATAGCTTTGTGGGTAGTTGGAGGCAGGCTGGAAGCAAACCTTTGGCAAGGGCTGGGTTTGCCAAGGGCAAAGGGCAGCTCTGAGGATGTGTCAGGGCTGATGAACTCACTTCTTTTCTCAGGGAATTAGGCAGATGAGGATCTCAAGATTTCAGCACACTGAAGAAATGTTCTGGGCTTTGAGAAAGCATGTTCTCTGAAGAAATTCCTGTGCAAACCATCCCATCAGCTGGTTTCTGGGTTGGCTAGTGAAATCTTTTAGCTCAGTTGGTTAGAACTTGGTGCTAATATCAGCAAGGTTGTGAATCCAATCCTCATATGGGCCATTCACTTAAGAGCTGGATTAGAAGATTCCTGTGGGTCCCTTCCAACTCAGAGTGTTCTGTGACATTCTGTGATATTGATTTGTGGCACCAGTGTGGGTGAATGAAACAGGCACAACTGCTCACTGTACAGGGAAGGTAAAACAGCCACATCTCCATAACAGATTGATCTCGCTTCTTTCCTCCCAAAAATATATGCCTTCTTTTAGGTGTCTGGGCCAAAAGGAGAACTTTTGGAGGGGTGATTTTGTCATGCCTGAGGGAGCTGCTGAGGCTGAACAGGTTTCAGAGGATGTGAAATGACCAGGGAAGAGGTAACAGGGTGGAGCTGATGTAGACACTACCAAAACCCAGCTGAAAGTGGGGAGTAAGAAACCTGCATACAAATGTGATCACAGAAAATTTCTTAGTACCATTGTAGACTGATTAGAGTTTGCTGCCAGATGCACTTAACTAGCTGCAACCAAGTGTAAGAGGAGACCACTTGCCTGTGAGGGTACAGAGAGTGGGGAAAAAGTGGTATAAAATGTCTGACTTCTTTTCCTCAGGTACTGCAATTTTTTTTAATTTTTATTTTTTTTCCATTTTTAAAAAACTATTTTTCCCAGTTTTGCTACTTTTTAAAAATTTTAAATAGAAAACCTTTGGGCATTCTGGAATTACATGGTCTGACAAAAAGGCTCAGTTACTAAAAGTTCCATCTGACATGGCTTATTGCTTGCCAAGCGTGCAAACAGTTTGGGGAGAGAGTGAACATCAGACGTGTTCATTCAGGCAGCACACTGCTTTGTAAAAGACTAGTCTGCTGAGTACAGTGTCTCTAAAAAATTGTGAGTGCTTTACAATATTCCTGACTCTTCAAAATTTGATTACATTTTGACATTGGAATGACCTTAATTTGCAAGTTTTCATTCTCTATTCCAACTCCAGCCTGTTTGAACAGATGGTCAATACCTGCAAATGAAAACTAGAGCTAGCACAAGGATGAGTGTCACCTCCTATCTGCATTTCATAGTGGAAATGGCTTTTTCTGAGTCTCAGGTGAAAAATAAGATACTAATAAATAGGAATAGAAAGAAGTAGGACAAAAAGCAAAAAGAAACAAATGTGATGTAGATTTATTCACTGGATTCTACCTAAATTATTCTTATGCTCATAGGTGTACCAGAAGGGAATCTTTTACCCTGATGTGTTCATGGCTGGTTTAGAAACAGAATTTGAAGTGCAGACTAAAGAATTTCACCTTCCCAGCCCTGCCCCCCACCACCTATCCCGCAGAAAAAGGGACATCTTATGTTTTAAAGGTTTTCGATTATCTTTTTTCATCTCAAACACTAGAGTAGTAGTTGCAGTGTGAGTCGACACAGGCAGACACCTGGGACAACCACAAACTTGTGTCTATAACACAGAGTAAATTTATTTTCACTACCTTGTGAAGCAGGGGAGCCCCAAAACATCACAGGAGTACTCAAGCGGAGACAGAGGCACCACTAAACCTGGTCCATGGCTGGTGGGCTGTTCACACAGGCTTATCAAGAGTTACTGCCAGCTGCAATGTCACTCAAGTGATTTACAGTCCTCCTTGCCAGTCTCCCACTTCTAATCCATTCCTCCCAACACTTTTACAGCTGGAGAACTGGGATGTGGAGATGTGGAGAGCTCATCCACACTAAAATCACTGGCATTTTAATGGAGCAGAATCAGTTCTGGAGCAATTTGCTTCTGAATTTGAGGAATACAGAACAGAACCAGAAACAGGGCTGATTCCTCAGACTGTGTCAGTAAAAAACGCAGATAAAAGACTGACAAGCAGTGGTTTAGTCACTAGTGTGGTTTTGGTTCCAACACATGAGAAACTGAGGAACAATCTGGGCCTGTGACTGTCCTCCAGAAAGAAGTATGGTCATAGCCAGCAAGTTTTGGAGTACAAGAGTTTTTCTATGTGCATCAAAGTGAGCCCTTTGCTCTTAGTCCTAAATTATGAAGAGCCTTTGAATGCTAAGTCATTTTCTTTCCATTCAGCTGAGGTGGTAGTAGCCCTTATTTGAAATTCTTGAGTGAGACAGGGATGTGTAACAAGAAATTAAGAAAATATATCATTAATATTTTTCTATTTTCTGTGTCATGATGCACCGTTTATCAAGGTTTTACACATAGTTTAGTTTCATTGACTTCTCTATTTTTTCTTGTGTGATTTTCCCCCTCTGTGTAGCTGTTCTATGAGTGACCCCAGTTTGCCCCACAACTGTGAATGGCTGAAGTGGGCTCGATAATCCCACAGATAGGCAAAGAGACAGAAATTTAAATATCATAAAATTAACAAATTCCTATAGGAACTACAGAAAACAGAGAGAAAAAAGAAGCTTAACACTAATAATAAGCATTCTGTGCCCCTTTTATCATCATCAAATATGCCATGATTTTGTACCTTTCTACACAGGTGCAGCTGGAACATGAGGTCATGTATGCAAGCATGAGGAAATGCAATGCCTCAAATATTGCTAGAATTCAGTAGCAAATCTGTCACAGAGCTGTTGGAAGTACATGGAATGTGGACTGTCACACAAGAAAAGGTGTATGGTGAGCAAAGTTAGAATAGGAGACCTGGGCTGAGGTAACGAAATCATTACAAACCAAAAGTGGGAACTTAGCAGCTGAAAGAAATAGTGGAAAGGAAAAAAAAATAAATCTCCCTGTAACAGAATGACTATGGTGTGGATAAAAATAAATTGTGAGAAAGGAAAATGTGAGTTTGGAGAATGTGAGCAGAGGGTCTTCAGGTAGAAAGTGCATAAGGTCCTGAGCAGCTTGCATGAGGGATGCAGTTAAAAAAGTTACCACCAGGAAAAAAGAGCTTTGAGGCTGAAAGTCATAAAAAAAGAGTAACTGTAAATTCCACAGAAAGGAAGGAGGTATTCATGTCTCCTCACACAATAGATTTTGACTTAATCACTTGAATATAGCCAGGATTAAGAGAAGATATATTTCTCTCAACAAGTACTGCAGGAGTAAAATCATCTCCTAGTGGGTTTAGATGTTTCAGTTAAAGGCCAATCTTGGCACAAGAACAAACAGGTATAACCTACTTTTCTATGAATTTGGTTTTTGGTGTAGTTAGAACAAGGTTTAAAGTTTTACAACTTTCTTCTAGTAAAGACAATGAGAATAAGGTACTCTGTTAAGGACAGACTTTGTTTAATTAATGCAAGTTCTATGATTATATATGAAAGATTATACCTTGTGGCTTCCAGGGATATGCCAGGGATAGATGATCCAGGAAAACCACTTTAATTTCACTGAACATTTATAAAGCTGTGTTGTGCACACTATTATGACAGACTCCACTCTGCTGCCCTTCTCTGTTGAAGACAGTGGAGTATGTTATTGGAGTAATTTGGTACTCTGAATCCTACTTTAAATTCTCTCTTCTTGGCAAAGTATTGTACCAATAAGGTACTGATAAGAAGATAAACATAATTTGGGGCTCTAAACCCTTATTTTGCAGAGGTGCCTAGGTCCAACTGATGATTTGTGTTTCTGTGATGTTTTGTTTCAGTCTTGGGGGCATCTCAGCGCTGATGAGTGGGACATCAGAGCCTTTCCTTCCAATGCACAGTGTTCAGAGTGCCTAACTTGGCTGTACCTGGCTCTAACTCTTAAACTGGACAGCTGATTTCTGAGTTCAATACTTGACTTCTAAATATGGCATCCTTATTTCACATCTTCTTTTCTTTTTTGTAGGAGTCCGTTCACTGTGGGTTTCTTTATTTTGGGATCAAAATGTTGCCCTGTGAGAATAAGAAACCTACCTGGATAAGAAGATTCATGTTTCAGTAGCAAGAAACTTCAGATTCTTCTGGTCTTTGAAGTACAATTTGCTTTGACAAGAATGCAGATTTATCTGTGAGGTAATGTAAAAATATTAGAAACTTGGTGAATTACTCCAAGTGATATTCATTTTATGGAGAAGTTATGGGTTGTTAAGTTAAATGTCTGTGATGGACCATTGCCCCTGCTGCAGGAAGAGGGTTTTTTCCTGTTTTTCAGCCTATGCATCTCTAATCTCAGCTATAAGGTATAAGGTGATGCTGAGCCACGGGTTTCCTAAGTGGATGATACATATCCATTGAGAAGATGGTCCTTGGCAACTCCTTTTCTCAGTTTAGCTTCCAAACCACTGACAGGATTTTTCTTGTAAACACTTCCCCTCCTAAATAATGGATTCTGGGACAGTGATTGATTTTTCTGGAAAAATTGTGTTCATTGATTGCTAGGAAATGACCTTTCCACTCAGTTACTGCTAAAACAACAAAATAATAGCTGTAGCTGTGGTATTTTACAGCAGTTTTGTAGATGGCTTACACAGATCTTAATACCTGCCTATCCCTATCTACTTCACCCTCTCTGCTGAATTTCATGCTGGGTTGGTAAGGGCATGGAAAAGACTGGTTAGAAGAGACAAGATGACAGCCATTTTTTAAAGTATCGCTTGTTGTACCTGTTTTTATTCCCGTTTTTCTGGTTAATAACATTTTTGTTAGCATATTTAGTGAACATGTCCTGGTTTTGGCCAGGACAGGGTTAGATTTTTGCAGTGACTGGGAAGGAAACATGGCCAGACCCTCCTGTTATTTGATATCATCTCATGACTTGCCAGGGGTGAGGAAAAGTATCTTCTCTGGAGAAATCATGGGAGGCTAGGAGGTGAAGAATATTCATTTATTTCCATGTAAATAGTTTCTTTGTCTTATACCTTT
>VWYI01046004.1:5792-74623 GCA_013399455.1 Anthoscopus minutus
CCAAATAAAAAGCAGATCTGCTCTTTTTTTTTTTTAATTAATAAATATTTTATCAACAGCAAATCACTCAGAGGAAGTTTGCAGTTCTGGTAATGTGGTGCATTGCAACCAAGTGCATCCATTCTAGGTGCTATACCCAGCGATCATATATCTTTATAACAAACAGTAAAAATATGAACACAAGCTGTATTTGAAGAAAAGGATGCTGCACATTAGAATTTGGGTTATCAACAATGATTGATATTTTTCTACTTCCTTATAATGAATCTGAGTCGGTTTCAGCTAAAGGAATAAAACTCACATAGCCTGAAAATTGTTTCCTGTTGCAAATAATACAGGGCTGGTAATGCAGTCATGGCTTCTTCAGTCAGTGTCATCAGCTTTGTGGCACAATCAAACACACTGCAAAAAGAAATGCATGCTCATGTACTATGCTTTTATTTTTTAACTGATTGTATCTCCAAAGCTGGGTTGAGTCAGTGAGTGTTAGAATTGTGTAAGGAACTCATGAAAGTGATTTTTATCAAGTTACCTTTTGTATTGGTTATTTCCTCTTATATTAATAAGAATTTAAACTTATAGACATATATGTATGTATGTAATTTAAGTCAATTTCAAATATTCTTAGCAGAAAAAGAAGCAGGTTCTGCTATAGTACAAAGGCCTGGTCCTGCATTATCTTGCTAATATGATGCAGATTGATTGCTCAGAGAGGTAAATATTTGCTTGGGTAGAAACAGGACTGAGGTTTAATGATGAAAAATTACATTTGGCAATGTATTAGTTGCATGCCTTTCCTTTGTCCCCCCTTCCCTCAAAAGACCACCTGTCTGTGGCCACAGCACTGACAAACTTCTGACCTAGAAGTTTCTTTTTGACTATGGCCCATATGGAGATAAGACAGTTTTGAATAGTTTGAGGGAAAAAAACCCCAGCAAAACAGCCCAGAGGAAATCAATGCCAATTCATTTTCTGTTCCATAGGGAATCTTAGGCAGCTTTCACCTTAAAGCAAACCAGCTAAGATGGATCTTTCTAAAACCCATCAACCCAGGTGCTCTCAACTGGAGACGGGCAACAGAATTCTTTCCTGCAAGAAATGAATAGAAAGTTTACTTTGCAGAGCCAGAGTAGAAAAGTGCACAACAGAGAATGTATGTTTGAGTGAGAGAGACAACCAGTCGGTGATGTTTCTCAAAGTCTGGGTTATGACAGGCCATGCAACTGCTGCAACACAGCACATTTCATAGAAGCACCTCTTGGAGAATAAAGTCATCCTCGCAAGAACCGTGGTAAACCCGAAGCAGGATGTGAATAACTGGATCATCACAAAAGGTTGGTAAGGTTGAGCATAGTATAAGTTCACCTATAGTAACAAGTATTTTACATTGGCAGTGACAGCTGTTTACTCAGATGAGCAAAACAATTAACCTTACTCGTATTTTGCTGGGGAACGTGGTGGGCACTGGGGGGAGCAGAAGCACCCTCTGAAGGTACCCCCACGGTGCTCCCGACAGGCAGGGCCATCTCTCTCTGTCGGCCAGGCTCTGGCGGCCCCGGCCCTGGCCCTAAAGCTGTAGGGTGAGAGGCGCAGTCAGCCCCAGGAGGGAGATGGGCAGCATCACCCCTCGCGGGCACCACCTCCCCGCTACGCGGTGGGAGCGAGAGGGAGGTCTCCTCCTTCTCTCCCTCCCCGCCCCGCTCTCTCCTCCCTCCCTGCCCGCCTGCCTCCGCGCCTGCAGCCGCAGCGCAGGGGCCGGGGAGCGGCGGCGCGGCAGGCACAGCCTCNCTCCCATGGCGCGGCGGCCCCGCGCCAGGTGAGCAGCGCTGCCTGTTGCGCCGAGCGGAGCGGAGCGGAGCCGACGGGGCCGCACGCCGAGAAGTTTTGCGGGGAGGCGCCGCGATGTGAGTTGCGGCGCCCCGCGGATGCACTGGGTGGGGGGCGGCAGCGCCGGCAGGAAACTCGACGGGGAGGGAGCGGGGGGAAGGCGATGAGCGCTGCTGCCTCCGAGGGGCTATTGCCGTTCCGTGCCACCTTGCCCGGCAGCGATCGGCGAGAGCCACCGGAGATGCCCCCTCCCCCAGCCCGTGCTGGCGAACCTCCGGTGTCCGTGAGTCCTGGGGAGTGACGGGGTCGGGATTCCGCCGAGGCAGCGGGAGATGGAGAGGGAATCCAGAACCGGAGGCTGCGGGAAGGGGGTTGACACGCTCTCACTTGGGAGCAAACGAGGGATTTGAGACCCGCAGCCCCCGATCCCGTACAGGAGCAACACAGAAAAAGGGATGGAAAATAAAGCGCCCCTCCCATCCGTGTGTGTTCCCGGGGTGCCTGGCCGGTGTCCCTGCCCGGCCGTGTGCGGGCGGGCTGCCGGAGGTCGGTCGCGCTGCTCAGCGTGCGGGCGGCGGCCGGGGCACCGAGCGGAGCTGCCAGGGAAAGGGGGTGGCGGAGGCGGGGACGGGTGAGAAGACACCGTGTGTATTGCCGTAGGATTTTTCCACTTTGAGACCTACCAGGACCAGTTGCTGCGGTTCGGGCGGGGGTGGCCGCGATGCGGGGCGGGGAGGGGAAAAGGGCTTCCTCCAAACGCGAGCAACAAATGGCAGCGGCGGGCGGCAGCCGGGCTGCAGGGCAGCGGAGGTGCCTGCTGCGCCCAGGTGAGCTGCGACGCCCCCGCTGCCCGGGGAGGCAGCGGGCGGGACCGTAGCAGGTGGTGCTGGAGCTGCCCCGGAGGGGCCGTGGCGGGGTGTGGGGTGCCCGCGGCCCGGGACAGGAACGGGGATTCAGGAGTTCCCCGGCCGCGGGGAGCTCCGTGTGAACCGGCGCTCCGAGCGGGGCACGGTCGCCACCTCTGAGCCAGCACAGAAATGTGGACTCTTGCAGCAAGCGGGTTCTGGGTACTGTGTGTCTGTGGGAGCCGCGGGCTCTTCTCTCGCCTTTCTGGCAAGCTACACGTCCAGAATTTCCCTCGCCAAAAATTTGGAAAATGCCTCAGATATGCCAGCGAGAATTCTTCTTTCCTTCTTTGCTTCTGCCTTCAAAAATTAGGAGATTTTAGAGTATCGGTTAGAAAATGTGAAAGTGATTCAGGCTGCAGATTATCATCCAATCTTTCTGATTGCCCCTAGACAGCAGAAATGGTGTAATTACAGAATGAAAACAGCCAAACAACTTGAAAAGCATAAATAGACCAACCGCCTAAAAGGTCAGAATGAGAACCAGGCAAACATTTTGTGCTCTTCTCAAATAAGTAATCCTAGAGTTATTTACATAGATATGAAAATGACAGAATAAGCTAAAGCTTTTGAGATTATTTGAATTAATTAAAATATAATAGCCATGAGAAAATGTTACAGATTTTGTAAGGAAAGGGAAATAACCCTTCTTTAGGCTATAAACTCTGACTGGGGTAGCCTTTTCTGAATGCCTAAAAGGCTGTCAAAAATTTCTTCTTATGGTAACGTGTCTGGTAATTTGCAGGTTTAAATTGGAAGGTGTGTGTCACGCCCTACTGAAAGTGGTAGCTTGAAGGCTTTGATACAGAGCACCACAGTGTTCATATGGCTTACCTATTGATAGTATTCTTAGTAATTTAGTTTAAAAGAGTAGGCTCCTAGTTTGGTTTAAAGGGAAAGAAAATAAGCTGTAGAATGAAATAAATTCGCAAAACCTTTGCTATGTTCAGAGTCTTAATTTTCTAGTTTAGTTTCTAAAATGTAAAATTGCTCTAAATTAATTATAACTCTGGTTGAGGCAGCCCTTACTTGTGCAAGTTGCCTGGATTTCTGTGGGATCTCTTCTACAGGTGATATTCTGGTGGCTCAAGATAACATGTTCAGGCCCTGAGAGTTGTCAGAGAGTTCCAGCTTGCAGCACCATGTAGGGTTGTGCCCATTGGTGCTAATGAGACGATTTGGACTTCGGTAAGAGAAGAATGTGAGTTTAAGTCTAGATGTATTGCATTTATTCAGCTATTGCTGGCTGGGTCTCTGAACCCTGATCTTGCCTTCCCCCTGAGGTCTGCTGTAAAATTTGTGCTGACTACAGTCCAACAAGTCTCTCCTGTGTGATTGTAGTTTTCAGTCGCCTTAGGGCAGGTTGAAGCTGCTGAGTGTCTTGGAGATCAGGGCCTGAGTGTATGAGGATTGTTCCTGCAACTATCAAGAATCAATGTGTTTTGCCTCAAATGTGAGATTAATTGAAAGAGAAATGTCATTTAATAGGCATATAAGTCTGTGCTCTTCATCCAGTCCTGAGCTAATAAAGTCCATGAGAGCTTTGCCATGTGTAAGTGAAATAGCAAGACTTAAAGAGTATGATTTGTCTTTTCCATGTGCTTTATGGATCCATATTTCAAATCTTTTGGGAGGTAGGAAATTCTTCCTGCTCACACTGAAACAGCATTAGAGTAACTAGAGTAATAGAACAAGTGCATGACATGTCAGCTCAAAAAATATCCTCCCAGCAGGAGACCTGGAATTTATAAAATTCAGCTGTATTCAGAAGTGCTAACTCAAGTGTCTAAAGCCAGAACAAATGCATTGCTTCATTTCAAAAGCACCTTTAGACGTTCAGTTAAATAACAAGGTGCTTCTGGGTCTTGTTGTTAAGGATATTTCCTGTCACTTCACCAAGAGTATTTTTGTGAGTAACACAAGGGATACATGGCTCACTGGCAGGAAGATTTTAAACTTTTTAATGAAGTAATGATTTAAGCAAGAAGAATATGGGTATTTTATACAACAAATGTTTGTTGTTGCCACTTCAGTTAATCAGAAGATGAACTGAGGAAGGTACTTCCTCTCAGAGTGGAATACTGCATTTGTTATGACTTACAGGATTTTCATGCAACTACTGTCCTTGTCGTCATCTGCATGCCTGATTTTGGATCAGCACTCATTAGAGAATGCAAATTAAATTAGTGTTCTGTGGCTAGCGAAATAATACCCCTAATTTTGCTTCATCCAGTAAGCTTTGTTCATAAGCTTAGAGAAAACTCTTGTGAAGCAATTTAGAAACATAAAATAATGTTAAACAGAACCTTATTTCAAAATAATGGTATTTTGAGCCAAGAATAAATTATTTGAGTTCATAGAATATGTCGCATTTACCTTGGCTTGTTTGGCCAAGCATTTTTAAGTTAATATTTTATTTACTGAAAGTAACCTTCAGAAAGTTCAGTTTTGATACAGCGCTTCAGTACTGGTATGAATCAAATGCCAGGATGTCTAAAGAAAGTACAAGCAGAAAAGATATGGGAATTTCTCAGCACCTTCAATAAGTATTTTTAAAGGGATTACAGCCTGTGAATGCATGGATGAACAAGGTATATCTTCTGCTCTTAAATCCAATGTGCTGTGGGTGAAGTAGCATCAAGTTTAGATATGTTTTGGTGAATTTAATCTCTGCTTCTAGTTCCAGTCCAGCTCTTTTTGTGAGTAGTTTCTGTGCTTCCATCATTCTGAATCAGTTTGGTAGTCTGGATGTACAGCAGACTTGTGGGTGCATCCCAGAGGGAAAAAGAGTGTGATGTGGTATTGGTTTTACTCACTGCTTCATCAGAGCTTATGGTACAGATAAACAATTTCTGTGGAACTCGCTGTGGAGGAGGATGTCATTAGTTCACAGTGCCTCAAAGATGCATGATCCTGCTTCATGGAGATTTCTGTGGGTGACTGGTGTCTGTACTTGCCACTGATGACCTGCGCTGCTTATCCCTGTAGGCTCATCAGCACCTGCATCCAGCACTGGCTTGCTTTACACACTTAGTTGGAACTTGGAAATGCAAATGCAATGCTTACTGTTACCAAACAACAAAGTGCCTTTTATTCCTTTCTCTGGATGTTTAAATGCTCCACTTAGTGCCTTCAGCAAGCAGATCTTTTTAAAAACTTATCATTTCTGACTGACTTTCACAATGGACATGGGAAAATCCTTTTACCGTAAGGATCATCCCTGCTCCTGTGTTCTGTTTTCGATCAGCAAAGAAAAGGCAACGGTTGCTGAATTAAAATGGTGTTTCTTTCTCTGGAGGGTATGAGCTTTTGTAGGGATGAAAAAAAGAGAGATAGATGGGAACAGATGAAGAAGGCCAGATGCCCTTGAAACAGGGGAGAAGTAGATGGCAACAGGGTGGAAGTAGTGGCTGACCTGGGTAGTTTGACTCTTGAAGCTGAGGTGATCAAGGCAGTACCATAGCCCTTTGGCTCAGCTCTGTGCTGTGCCATGGATTTGTCATGGTCCTGCCATGGGCCTTCAGAAAAGATGTGTTGGTTGATTTCAGTGGGACTAGAAGCCTTGCTGAGGAATTGAATTTGACTTTTTGTATCTCAGCGCCACTGATGGAAAGGAGATAAAAATGCCTCTTGAGGAAATGGGACTGGTAAAAGACCTTTTCAGAGACACATTGAGCTAAATAATTGGGCATTTTACTTAAACAGAGATTGAAAATTAGCAGTACAGATCTTGATGTACTTGATTAAGGTTTACCTCTGCTTTTCAACTAGCTAGTGTGTGTGTTTTAAATGAATTTGGCATGTCATTCATAAAACTGCTAACTTATCCCTTGAGAAGAAGAAACAATTTAACCTCTGTTTGCCAAATAGTACCATAAAGATACACTAATAAGAAAAAATGAAAAGTGATGGAAGTGAGTGACAGTACATAAATGGGATGCTACTCTGGCTTGGAAGCAGGAAAGCAAATGGAGACTGTTTAATTATTTAAGGAACAATAAATGAAAAGTCCGTGTCTCAAGTGACAGTAAAAGGGGAGACAAACAGAATTTTAAAAGGTTAGGAAAGGGAAACAATGCATAAGGAAAGTAGAAGATGCACAGGAAGGAACCAAAGGGTCAGGAGATGGACTCAAGATTTCTATGTAATTTTCAGTTGGAAAATACTACCTGTATATTGTGGTTCTTGCAAAACAGTCAGTATTTTACTCTAATTGTGGGAGTTTGGTGCACAGTGTTCTCCTGGGGCATCAGTTCATGCTCCCACTTCATCCTCTGGATGCACAACCTCAGTTAATAGGGCACATACTTTAAAAGATCTTAGGTCTTGGGTTCTCTTAAGATGTTTACTTTGTGGATGCTGTTAGTTTTAATGGTGCTATCATTTACTTCTGTCAGTGTTGCTTCCTCCACCCACCAAACAATAGCATTGGTTTTAAATGGAGTATTTTTTGCACAAGTTTAACAAAACTGGATTACACACTTTTGCAACTGTACTCACTAAAGATATGTATGTCAAGATCATGAGTATTCAACATTTCATTCCAAATGTTTGCATTGGGAGTTAGTGAAATTATATGAAAATATAATTATTTATATAAAGACTATGTAAAAAGCACGTGAAGACTGTTTCCCTCAAGTAGATTACAAATGCGTACTGTTTTGGTAGAATTTGCTTCATTCAAAATACTCTTGTAGTACTTACAAAGTATACATTTTTATGTGCTCGTGAATAATTTGCAGAAAAAGGGTGAAGCCTTTGGACTTGAAAATAAATCCATGGTGCTTGCCATTGTAAAGGCATTGTAATTAAAATAAGAGGAAAAGCACCTGGTCAGCAGTGTTGAGTTCCTGCAAGTACTCCCTCACCTTTAAAAGCAGAGACAAGTATTTCTTCCTCTTTAAAGAGGAACTGCAACAAAAATTTTGTATGGAATTACTTGTTAGGTCGTATATGGTTAAGCAAGCAATGGTGGTTATATATCTTAGGGATGAAACTTCATCTTATTAGCATTAAAACTAAAACAAATATAAGTTACTGGTGTTTTAATTCTTGACTTTTTAACCTGTGTCTGTTCTGTGTTTGGAAATGAAAATAGGCATAATCTCTTTAAACTTCCCTTTAAATTTTTTTTTAATTCTTCACTTAGCAGTGTTTGTATATTGTTTTCAATACACTCTTTTCTTAAGAAAAAAAAAGAAAAGAAAAAGAAAAGAAATAACAAAAACACCAGGAAACCTTTTCTTACACTTCTAAAAACACTTTTGTAATGCTTTTATTCACTCTGAAGATTTATTTGGAAATGTTGATGTTCTGTTATATTTACCTCCATCTAGGCAAAAAACCCCATAGTATTTGCCAGGAACAAAAAATGTAGAATCAATATGTGCAAATATAGGAGTTGCAGAAGAGGGAAGGTCCTCAGCGGCAGGAAACTGACTCTTCACAAGACTGGAAATCGGTAAATCCAGGGGCCAGTCTCTGTAGTAAATCTTGCTGGAACTGGTTTGGTTTTGTTTGGGTTTTTTTCCTAGAGGTACTGCAAATGGTCTTTAGTATTTATTTTGATTCTTGCATTTCATTAAATGTAATTATTGTTACAGATGTCAAAAGAGTGACCCTTAGTTCTTTTCTCCTAAAATGAAGTTAACAGCCTAATTCTGCCATTGCAACGTTCAAAGAGTGTGGTAGTGTTTCTAAACGTCCTTTTTGCCCTTGTTTTCAGTTTTGTTGACACTAAGTCATTGAGATAAGAATTGGTGATTTTTAAACAGTCTATTTTTAACAAAGTTTGTAATAGAGTATTACTGTTCATGAATGTGTGTCAGTCTCAGTCTGCACAAACACTAAAAGGGAAGGCATGTATCAGGGGAGATCTGCTTCTAAGTAGTCATTCTCAGCTTTGTTTTTCTCTGGCTGTGTCTGGTCCTGTTCTCTATGTGGGAGTACCAGTTTTTACTCTACTGCTGTAAGGACATCTCATCTTTTTCAAAGCTGAGAGGTTCCAAACTGAAACCTTTTTCAAAGGAATGGTCTATATTTTGTTATAAAATGAGACACAAACGGGGAATTTTGGTTTCTAGGATCTTCTAACTTAAAGTGAAATAACTCCTCAAACTTCATATCACAGCATTTCTCAGACCTTTACTTGTCACTTCTAACACACTGCATATAACCAGAGCACACAATTCATATAGAATAAGAACATCTCAACTTTGACTGAAAAGCAGCGCGTGGATGACAGCGTGCAATCCAGGAAATTCTTTCCTTTCCTGTATCTTTTGAGACTCCAGAGCTGATATGTCATGTCCTGTACACTGCATTTGTGATCCCTTCTTGGCTATGAGCAACACTGTTGTCATTGAAAGGTTAATAATTTCTGTTCAGAAAATGTATTTGGTCATATTCTCTTTCCAGAGTCTTTCACAGGTTTTGCCCTTTGACAGAAAACATTTTATCTGTATTCTGCTCATCACTTTCATCAATTACTTGGTATGCTTATTGGCATCTCTGATGCATAGTGGGTGTTAGGATAATTTCTTGACAGAAAGGGTTATCAGGAATTGGAACAGGTGTTTGAGTCACCGTCCTTGTCGGTGTTTGGAAGATGTATGGATAAGAGGCACTTAGGGATGTGGTTTAGTGGTGGACTTGGCAGTGCTGAGTTAACAGTTGGACTCAAAGATCTTTTCTAGCCTAAATGATTCTACGATTCTATAAATACTTATTTTGCTAGAGTAGGACTTGACAGGATTTAGACATGCAAGAAACCTAAATCTTTGGCTCAGGAAACAATCCTGATGGATACAAATGGTATTTCAATAACTTTCGATCCAAAAATGCTTCTTGCAAGGCGACAGGACTGTTCTTCTTGCCAGTCATGGCAGGTGCTCCATCTGTACAAATACTACCTAATTTGAATGAGTCAAGCTTAACAGTTTTGGTTTTTTCCCCACTATCTGCCACATCTTCAACAATTTTTTCCCTATTCTTTAAACAAGTGTGAGGCAGCAGTGTGGAATGAAATGGACAGAGGCCAACCAATTACCTAATTATAGCAGATTTTTTTTGATGCATTGAAAAACAACAGTCAACTGTGCAGTGTCAGTAGCATTGCAACTTCCCTTGGTTGTGAGCAAAAAAAGAAAAAAATTGCATGAGTCTTAAAAATTGAAATGCATGGTGTTGTATTGTCTAATGCCATCGCAGCCCTTCCCATTGTCATGCTGTGTGAACAACTATGTGCCGTGTGCTGTTCTTTCAGTCTGGTTTGTGCAGCAATAATTGATGTACCCTCTTGTATTCAGGCTTTGTTGTCTGAGAACAAGCCTATCTCACAAGCTTGTCATAAGGGATATTTGCTATTACACCTTTGTCACTGATTTCAGCTCAGAGATGCGTATTTATTTTTTCCATGTAAAAAGCTGTCATGCCAGGGATCTTTCTTGAGGTGGCATCTGACTACAGGTCAGATGCAATAAAATATATTTTACATTACATTCAGGATTAGTTTGTATAAAAGTACCATTCCAATCTAGACTTTCTGTGTGACTGTATCACCACAAACATACTTCTACAGACCCTGTCCTTTCTCCAAAGAACTTCCCTGGGAGAAACAATATGCAGTGTCAGCTCCATGCACTTTCATCTTAGTATTTTTTTTTCACTGTGGCATGCATGACTTGACAGGCAATGCTTTGATGATAAGTAAATGGATTTAAAAAGCTTATGGACATTGGAATTAACTGGGAAATCATTAGCAAAACATAAGATGAGTGAGGTTGCACAGGTCCTTTATTTTCCCCTTGCTGTGCAGAGCAGGTGTTCTGTGGGGTCCCAAAAGGAGTCTTGTTGACTGGAGTTAGTGTGTCTTGTTTCATTGAAGCAATATTTAATCAGTGAGCTAAGACTGCTAGTTTTAAATTCTGATTCTTGAAGCTGTGGAGTGCATCTTTGAATACCAAGTAAATGCTTGGGCATCTGCAAAGGGATACTAAAGTATTATCAGGCTTGCAGAGCAGTTTTTCATTAATGTAAAGCATTGGTGGGCTAGGGGCTGATTCTGTGAACTCATGTGTTTTTCCATTCACTTGGCTACTCCAAGTAGCCTCCTCCATTTCCTATGCATCCACAGTTTCCTCAAATTATTTTTTTAAAAGTATATTGTTGCCTTTCTTCTAAGAGTATGTAAGGCTAAGGGTTTGACTGTTGGATTTAATAAATATTGGTATTGAAATAGAACTGACATTTTTGTAAATGTAGATGTGATGAGTGTATGATGAGCTAATGTGACTTTAAAAGCATTTGGTCTCAGCCCTTCTGACATTGTTTCTGCATTTTGGACCAGTCACTTGCAGGTAAAGGGCACTGACAGGGTAACATTTTAGTGACTTTAAATACCAAAGCTGACAGAGAGAGATTGAATTTTTAAGGATCAGCTATCAGGGAAGTGCATGTCAGTATTCCCATCTAGAAAAAAAAATCAAACATGTTTGTTTTAAATTGCAAATACTGAGCTTGTTGTGATCAGTTGATGCAAAGGTAGCCTGACTGCAGAGGTGGAAAGTTTGTGGTAGTGAAAAATTGGAGATTGGTGAGTAGCGGGCTTCTTGCTGACATTGATACTGCTCAGATTCACTGTTTCCACTCATACACCTGACTTGGAATTACCTAGTGGCATTTGGCATGGACATGGTGCTCCTGGAAACAGTTTCAATCTGAGAAATTAGCCATAAACTTTGACCCTTTTCCAGTATAACTTAGGCTAGATGGTTTTATTTGACAACTTAATAGTTGTACCTAAGCTGCCTCTAAAAATATTTTGCACTTGAACTTTATTAGTCTTGAATATATTACTTTTTCAATTTATAGTTCCTACTAAATAAAGAATGAACCTGGAAAAAAAGAAATTAAAAACAAGTAATCTGTATCTTCACTTCCTAAACAAATGCAATATAAATACATTCTTTTCAACATTTTCCCACCAGCATTGGAAAAAGAAAAAGCCCATCTGTGGAAACCTTCTGAAACCTGAGCCACTGCCTGTACTCCTTCAGGTTAGAGAGAAGCACTGTATTTGTCAGATGCCATAAAGAGAATATTTCTGTTCGGTGGTTGTGGCAAGAAGCAAAGAAAACACCGGGCTGAGTGCCAGGTGCCCCGCCCTGGGAAGCAGTTCCCATGTTGCAGAAGGACATGGACCTTCTCACCAGAAGGACAGGGTGTACCTATGGCCTTGTAAGACCACAGCTCTGGGGTGCACCTCTTTAATTAGGGCTCTGTGGGACATTGTAAAGTTCACCTAGACTCCTTACGCTGTGTTGTAGTTCTCCATAATGGTGAAAGACTTAAATTTTGCATTCGGGATTTGACCTTGGTTCATATGAAGGGTGAACTTGGTTTCCTTGCTTCTACAGAAAAAAAAAAAACCACCCCAAAAAAACCAACCAAAGCAAAAGCACTGGCCACTGTCAGTACTGATTCATCAGATGTGATGGGGTTGGTGTTCTTCAGCTTGGGTTTGCATGTCAGGATTTAGGGGAAATGGAATGAGAGGGAAGTGCTGCCTATATAGAGCTGGCAGGGATGTACCAGATAAAATACCCATGGAAGAAAGCTCACCTGAAGAGATGAAGGGCAGAGTAATCAGCACTTGCAGAAATGTTCCCTTTAAGGTTTGTACTTGTGGTGAGAGGTAAAAGACACCACTAATACTACAGATTGTCCTTGCAAAGCCTGCAGCTGCTTTCTTGGAAGCCGCAAGGAGGCATTTTGATGGGCCCTGAGAAAATGAGTGTTTTGGACATTCATAGGTCAGGGGAATTTGTCAAGGCTGAGATATGAACACTGGTGCAAAGGCCAAGTCACAGAGTTCCTAATGCATCCAGGGAGGCATCTCAGACAGGAGCTCAGTGTCTGGGCTCACAGCTGTGTGACAGACCCACAGCTGTCAGCAGTGATGGGTGTTTGTTCAAGAGCTGAGCTTTTCTGCAAAAGTGAAGTTTCTTTATTGGTTGGATGGCTGGTCCAGGGTGAAAAAGGAATGATGGGAAGTTTTTAGTACCTGCTGCTGCCAGATTCAGTTATGCTTAGTGCTCTTTAAGATACCAGTTTGACTGTTAACATGAATATTGTCAGTGTAAGTAGATGGTGTTTTTAATTGCTGTTGTTTTCATAAGCCTTCAAGACTGTGATTAAGGACTACAGGAGGGCTTTTCCAAAACCTTACTGAGAAAAAGGGCTCAATTCCTTTTGTGTAGTGAGTGGCATGGTGTAGGGGTGAAATGGGTAGATGAGATTTCAGTGTTCTCAGCACTGGGTGAAAGGGAGTCCCCATGTGACTTTGGTAATATGGGTTTGCAACATTTTCTAGCTTGCCCGGCTTTTCTCATTTGTTTTGTTTCGCTTCCCCAGTAGTTTTGAAACCTTGTTCTAATTTTCCTCTGAACCAAAATGATGTTTAAAGAACAAAGTCCATGAAAGATGTTGGTACAACAAAGAAAAAAATTCCTAGAAGAGGCTTAGGAGGTCTGAAATGGAAGACGAATAGTTCTTTTCTCAGGGGGAAATGGTCCTTCTGAATAAGAAGATAATGTTCTTAGGTGACAGAAGAGTCTTCAAAATGCTTAAACAAGTAAAAAATCTGTGTGTTTCCCAATCAAGGGAGTTACATAGACCTGTAATAAGTTGATAGAAAGTAAAATCTGTGTTATTTTCCTAGAAAGAATTTTGATACTAATGAGAATCTTGACAGTCCCTAAACTTTATACAGCTTTCTTTTTATCCTGTTGTCTTCCCTTTTCACTGCTGCTGCTCTCAGAAAATTCTGTTTACCCCTCTTTTTGCGGTGTCAGCTACACAGGACTCTTCCAAGGCATCACCCTTTTTGTGGGCTAAGGGTGGCAAGAAACAGGGCAGCAAAAGTCTTTCACTGCAGGTGCTTGGAGCTAGCCTTCCTGTACTCTTACTGGAGCTGATGGTTGGATCTGCTGGGGAAGAGGTGGGATTTTTTGAAGAGAGGAAACCACAGGAATGTGCCTAGGTTCAGACCTGAGACTGGGGTTGTACAGAGGTGGTGATTAGATTGGTATTTAGCTTGGAAACATCAGTATTGTGGATTTATTTTTCAATTTTTTGCTTGAGAAGCACTCATATTTAAAGATTTCAGGTAAACCTGTGTCTGAGCTTGGTGGAATTGCTTGGATTTACTTGGGTGTAAAGCATAATGGGTTTTTGTCCATAATTTGCATGCTGTCTCAATTTTTTACAGACTTATGCAAAATCATAATGAAAACACCTTGAGAATGGATGTTATTTGTACTGATTTGAACACAGGATATTTCCAGATGGGAAGAGGTATTGTTCCTAACTTGCAATATAAAAATACTTGAAATAAATGTTTCTGGACCTTTAGTATTATCTATTGAATTCATATCTACCCTTGTCATCTGACAGACTACTAAAACAAGATTCTGTTCAAAATTATAGAAGTGACAGTCATACAATGCATTTCATTCCTGCTAAGCCCTGTTGGGTAGTTAGTCTGGGGAGATTTGGATCTTGCTTCAGTCATTCAAGGGCAGTCCTTCAGAAGGGATTTGCAGAATATGTAATTGTGCCCATAAATCCTTCTCTCCCCCCTGAAAATAGGGTAGAATTTCTGTCGCAACCCAACTGTGTTGAGGAGGCATAATTTTTCTTTTTTTTGGTCTTTTTTCCTCCTTTTTCAAAGTCCAGGAGTTGCAGTGAATTCACTCTGCCACCGGCCATGCTTTCCTTCTTCTGTGGTGTTGTTACATAGAATTGCTTCTGTGTTCTGTCAGTGTTTGACCCCTTCCAGCTGGCAGGGAATCACGAAGAAATCATATGTATGGACACCCAAACTCTGCCCTTAGCTACACTTGTGGAAACCTGTGGCATTATACAGTTGGCTTGGAAAGGTTTAAGAAATCCCAGGAGATCCACTCCGCTGAAAGTCACTCTGTAAATGTTAGACAGGGCTGTTGTTTTTGTTCTAGTACATTTTACTTTAAAGCTGCACCTGAGCTGCAATTGATGATAATGTTTCGTAACACTGAAAAAGAGGGACAGATTTGGAGTCTGAGATGTGCCATGTTTTCAGCGGAGTTTGTCACTGAAACTGTTGTAGTTGGGCACCACAGTGGTGTCTGTGCTGCGAGAAGGACGTGCTCAGTGGGCTTCTGGTTCCTGGCAGTGTTCAAGCCACTGGTCACCATGCAGCCATCCTCCTCGACCACTGCAACTGTGTACAACCGTCCTCCTCAACCACTGCAACCATGCAACCACCTTCCTCACCAGCCTGATCTCCTCTGGGAAAGAACCAGGGCCATCTGCTAGCAAGGTTGGCAGCAGTGGTGCCCTGGGCCATCTTGGTGGACCCTGACCTTGCACAAGAGTGAGTCCTAGGCAGCAGAGGATGTCTCTTCTGGGCCAAGGAAACCGTGTTTAGGTCTGACACATTGCTAGCATCATCCAGTACTGAGGAAGCACAGGGCTGAGGAACCCCTTTGGTCTTCAGGCTCTGGAGACTGGCCCGTGGTGGTGTGTCTGAGTGCCCTGTGACTGTGAAACACAATGTAAAGGAGATGTATGTTGGTGTATTGATGGGCCTATATGATCCTTTTGCTACATCTTTAGTGCAGACCTCAGGAAATAATGTTCTGTACTGACACAGTGTCTTTGACTCATGCTGATCTTTGCCAGTGGGGAGGATACTCCATGCAGCTGGTCCACAAATAACCAAAGAGCATGAATAGTTGTATAATTATTTTTAAAAGTGTTGCAGTGATTGACCTGAGCAGATTGAAGTTGCAGTCAAAAAAGCCCTGCCCTAAGTCATTTACTTTAGGTCAGCAGAAGATGAGATGACAGGTATTATACACACCTCCAGGACTGTCACTGGGTATTTTTATCTACTTCTACATTTTGGAAAATTTTCAGAAAGAAGAGTTCTATGGTTTTTTTTTCCAGACTGAATGTAAATTTTGCCATTGGTTAATAAAGAAAGGAAGTCGGAAATATCAGAATTACATGTGAATTATTTATGTATCCAGTTTGCTGTTGTGAATGGAAGAACAAGGATCTTAAATGCTGTTAATTACTGTGGATTTTATTTCACTGACTATGGTTGTAGCTGCAGGCCATGTGGCCTGTAGAGGTGATCTACGTGCCATGCAGTTTAAGGGCACTTCAGGAAGGGAGGAAAGAATGTGCAAAGCATTCATTGCTGGGTAGTCAGATGACATCTGGATGTTTTTTCATGCTAGCAGAGAAAAGTGATGTTTTTCCTGCAAGTCCTGAATAATTACCAGTTTTATTTATATTTCCTCTGGTATGTCCAGAACAGAAAAAAAGAATAGAAAAAAAGTTCCAATTCTGTAGTACAGCATCTTCACATTTTTATTTTGTGCTTCCTGTATTCAAGGGATTTCCTAGCAAGGATAGAAACATCTGCAGTAGCAGCTCCTATTTATGTTAATCTTTTCCAATCAGTGTGCAGCCTGAAATAATCACAATAAATGCACTGTCTGCTCCAAACACTCACAACTTCCATTTATTTCAGGCTTCTTTGCTTCGCAAGTCTGAGAACATAATCTTTCATTCTGCTCTGCTTCATCTCCTTTGCATGAATTTATCCAACAGTATCTTTTGTGAGCTTCATTAACGGTGGTCATGCCATGATAAATTACATAAATTGAGAAGTTTTTAATTAAGTAAGTTAACAAAACAGCCCCACAAAGCATAATAAATTTAATTAGGTAACATTTTCCTGTAATAAGTTTGCACACAAGGTGTGTAATGAAGTAGTCCAAAATAAAACCTGTAATCTGAAGGATTTTAGACTTCATAGCTGCAGAAATAGCTTCTTTTTAAATAAGGTATTTTTAAAAGATCATGTGCTAAACATACCTTATTGTGCAAAGGATTATGCAAACTTGGCAGAAAAACAATACTTACTGACAAAGACGTGATTAAGAGTATATTTGAACAGAAGAAGATATAGCTTCCAGTTTTCCCCTCTGTGCTCTGCCAGAGCTGCTCCCTAAGTCAGGGTCATCTTGGCAGTGATGCTTTGGCTCTGGGTTGGTTTTTGTTTTTTTTGGTTCTGGGCAGAATTGACAGATGGTTTTGGTCAAATTGGCTAATGTATGTGGTATAAAGATTCAGAGCTGAGTCTCCTTGCTGGTGCTGTGTGCATTTAGCTGGGCTGCTTGCCCAGGTATGTGGGAAGGAAAAGTAAGATCAGCCTTGGCTTGTGTGGAGTGCTGTGGAGTAACTTCTCAGGTGTCCTTTGCAGCTAACAGCATCTGTCTTTGCTTTTTCTTTCCTGAGCTGCTGAGTATCCAGAAATACTGTTATCCCCTTCCTCCTACCCTCTTACACAGCCCAGCCAGGCTGCTTTTGCTTGGGCAATGCTCCCATCTAAGGAATTTGGTTAGAAAATAAGAACTTAGCTTTTCCTTTATGTCCAGAACAGCTTAATGACAATAAATGGTACTTTGATTTTTGATGGTGACACCACAAAGCAATGAAACAAAAATTGAGATAGGACACAGAAAGGAAATATTTTAAATTATGAATATTGGTTTGTGTTTTTCCCACACTTCTCTGCAGTCATAGAGAGAGCAGTGCAAAGGGAGTACGCTGGTACATCACATTTGCTGTTTTGGTTTGGTGATGCATAAAGTCAGAGTAAGGCTTTGTAACTGTCTTTCACAAGTGCAAATGAGTGTACCTTGAAGGCTGTAAAAATAGTTACGAGTATTTATTATCACTGTGAAGTATCCTTTTTATTTTTTAATTTAGGGCTGATTTAGAGAGACGAGTTTGATGTCAGCAATATCAGTTTACAGTTTGGTGTGGTTCTCTGGTCTTTAGAGCCTACTCTAATTGTTGCCATCAAACTCTGAAACCAGGGACATTCTGTGAAAAATATACAGCACTATGTCATCTGATTTGTGCATGAATATACTTATTCTGCTTTCTGCAAGAGATACGTAGTATTTAATCAGATGAGCGAGGTCTTTTGTGAAGATGGAATGGCAGCTTACCTGAGCTGGTGTGTATCTCCTAACCAGAAGAGTCACAGGTGTGAGCAGGTGGATCTCTTACAATTTTCTGACTCACAGCCTACAGTTAATCGTACACCAGAAGACATTATAAGGCATTTCAGCATGTCTGTGTATCTTATCTCTGTCTGTTCATGCCTTTTTACAATGAAGAATGAAGCAGCTGTAATTCTAGAGAAGGTAGGAGGGCATAAAGTTTATGTAGCAGAAGCACATCTATTTTATAGAAAATTTCCCACTTAAATTTTAGGGTTCTACCTGAACAGTTTGAACAGTTGCCAAACAACTCTCCTAGGCTTGTAGGGCATTGCACACAAACCCCTGTAGGGTATTGCACAGGAATCATGACTGTACTCCTTTGCAGAATTCACAATACAAGAGATAACTTGTAGCACACATGGTGGTCTGGTGGTATAGAGGGAGATGCAGGTTTGGAGAGCAAAACAAAGTGAAAGGAAAGAGTTAAAAGGACAAAAAGTAATGGGGGAAATTAGTGAAGGAAATACAGGAATTAAAATACAAAGTGTTGGCTGAGAAAAGCAGCTCACTAGCAGTTGCTTACTAGGGTGAGAACATTGTATGTTCAAGAGGAGATCAAGCAGATCTCCAGAGGTTTGTGAATCTTCCAAGTGCAGGACCTCGGGATGAGTAGGCAGGCACTTTGCCTCCTAAAGTGTTACAAGTTAGATACAAGTGGTACAAGGTAGCTGAGGCAGAGGAATTTTCTAATAGTATTTGGAAAAGAAGATACTATAAATTAAGATCTTGATGACAGGAGTTTGTCAAATTAATGCATGATGTATTCTTGGAATTATACAATGTGTCATAAGCCAGTTTTGTTCCAGGGGAAATGTGACATCTTCTCCCTTGTGAGGGAGGTTTCCAAAGGGCTGAAAAGCAAGGAAAATGGAAAGCAAAAAGTGAAGTTGTCAGGTAGAGAAGAAAAGCATCGCCTGTGCTATTTAAATTGTATAAATTTATGTATATGTATCCTGCTCCTCAACCTTTTCTGATAGGGCTGCGTGTTTCGGCTGCTACACCTGTTTTCCATTTTCAGTCTGTTTCGGGATAGCAAATTTTACCTTGACCTATGAAGCCAGTCATATCCTTTTACATAGCAGTGGCTTCCCAGGAAGCAGAAACATAAATCTGTACTGTTGCTCTGAAATACATGCTGTGCCTCACAGCAGATCTGTTTTTTAACTTACAAGAATGTGTGCAAGAGGATTTTGCTGGGCTGCTGAAAACATTTGAGCTGCAGTTTTACATACTGTGTTCTTGTTTCTTCTGCTTTCAGGATCTGGACTATTTAGAGAGGAAATATGAAGTTAATATCTGCAATCTGATGTGGTCTTCCTTTTCAGAAAAATACTGTTTTGGGCATTCATGTTGGGAAAGAGGAGCTATCCTTTCCAAGACTTTAAGTCCAAGACTTTCAGTATAGGTATGAAAATGTTCAAAGAGCTGACAGTAATTATTATTCATTGGTGTGACTTTGCTTCGAGTACAGTGAACATATTTTTGAAGTAGAATTAAATCCAAGTCTCTCCAGGGGCTGTTGGTATTTTGCTAATGCTAAATTAAAGCGTGCCATGTGCTGTGCACTAGAGGTGGTCAGTGGTGGCTTGACAGAACTTAATTGTGTGTGTGGCAGGGGTGCTCTGAGTCACTGCATGGTAGGTGTGATGCAGCCACAGTCTGGTGGGAAGTCAGGCTCTTACTGCCCCTTGTGTTTTCATGGGCAGGAAGAAGATATTCCCAAGCTGCTTTCCATCCTGCCTGCAGGTTAGGTGGTCCAGCTCCTGGAGTGGTTATCGTGCATAGCCAATTTTTGTTCCTTCTGCTTGTCACTTATCCCACTGCTTTTTCAACTCCCAAGCTGTAAATACTCAAAATGAAAAATGAGCTAATTAGAAGTGGTGCCTTGGGCTTTGGGGTTTTCTATTCTGCATTGGTGTGTGGCTTTTTTTCAGGGTTGCTGAGATCTTTTCACAAGGTGATGAAGACACAACAATCCTACTCCAGTTGGGACTCAAGGACATTTTCTTCAAACTTCAGGGTCAAAGTAAAACAGTGTGGAAGGAAGAGGGCAGGCAAATGGGACTCCTGTATGTAAATGGACCCAAACACGTAAAAAGAGTGAGATCTTGGGACTGGGCCCCTGCTCCCTTTTGACTCCATCTTGGAGCCATCCAGACAGAGCCTGATTTGTAGGCTCTAGTGCTGCCCAGGTGTGGCCTTTGAAGGCCTCAATAAATATCCTTTATTCTCCTCAACTCTGTCTAGCCTCTGTTCCAGCTCTTCCAGGCATCAGAAGCCATGAAATAAAGATGGAAGCTGTGCTTCCTTAAAAAGTCATTAAGTGGAGAAGCAGGTCCAGATTGGAGAAGTGATGTAGGTTTTATAATCTTCAAAATAATCTTCCTAGTAAGCTGTTGAATCATGTGTTTGGAGGTATCAATATAAAAATTTAGTAGCATTCCATCTTTGGTTCATACATGTTAGGAGTTCTTAAATGATACTGCCCTATTTTCAGCACTCATCCTCTTAATACATTTTTGGTATTACTTTTCTTGATAAGATCTTCTCAGCCAGACACTTGGAGTGTGTTGGCCCTGCCCAGATGATGCAGTGCACAGGATGTTGTGGCATGGCTGGGCTGAAGTGTTAGCAGGAAGAGAACCACCAGGGTTTAGACTTGCAAATGGTGCACCTGAGCCAGCAGAGTCACTGTGTGAGGCGTTTCCTGAAGAATTGAGCTGAAAGCCTTATTCCCAGGCTCTCCTTCTTCTGAGTCTTTCTCTAAGTCAGCGTTAAACTAAGCTCAGGCAGTCATGCACTGGATGTGGATAAGGTTCCCTGGAGCTGGTAGATATGTAGCATGCAGTAACTAAAGGGAAATGAATGGGATGCAATTCCTCAGTGAGGTACAGGTGCAGGTGAAGGACTAGGGGGAAAATCCCCCTGATGTGTACTGCACCCACGGTGATCCTCAGTGCTGCCTTGGAGCAGGGAAGGAGAAGGAGCTGTGGCTGGAACTCAGTGCGAGTGCTGTGGCTGGTTAAGTGGAGACAAGGGTTCAGGAGGAGAGCAAAACATCTGAAGATTCATAGGGCTAGCATGATATTTGGGAACTGCTGTGTGGAATGGTGGCATTTTGTTAATTTATTTTGTAATCTGTGATGACAGTAAGCTGAATACTGAACAGCTTAAATCTAAGCAACTGTCATTTCATGCTTTAGTGAAGAGAGAGTGGGTGAGCGAGATAGTAGGGGTAAATTGTTAATAGGAGTGAAATCAATATGTGCAGCTTTCTCTGAACCTGCCCACCTCTCTTTTTTGGTGCAATACAGAGCAGCTTGGGCTGTGCTGTGTCAGCTTACCAGCGCTAATCAGCCTGTAGATCTCTGGGGACATGCTTTGCTCTCAGTTGCTCTGGCAGAAATATAAACTTATTACCTAGGTTACTTGCATGTGGACCAGCAAAACCACATAAACAGATTTTGAGCCTTTTTTGACAGTGTGGTTCATGAGACATACTCTCATTTTTTGAGAATGCTAACTTAGTTTAGCCAAAGAAGAAACCACTTGTACTCAAAATGAGAGAGCATTTGCACTATTGCATTTTTTTTCCTTCTTCATGGAAAATTGTACTGCTTTTAGTAGAAATAAAACTAATAGAGTTCACTGTAAATTAATTAAAATTATTTACTCTCTTTAAAAATGACATTTTCCTGGTCCATAGTCTTTCTGCCTGTCTGTAAGAACATTGGACACAAACTTGGCAACCTTAGTTGCAGAAGTGAATGCTTCTGTAATTGAATTTCTTCAGCTGTTCCAAGCATTTTTAAGGGAGTTTTTTTCCCTTTCCTTTTCCTTGAATTCCATAGAGTTTTTCTCTTAAGTATCCCACTGGTGACCCTATATATGCTTTTTAATGCTGTGTTAGGTAGGTCTGTTTATGAGTTGCTGTTCCAGACTTCTCTTTCCACAGATGTAGTTTAGAACTGGTGTTTCATTTATTACTATGCTTACCTTAGTCTGAATCTACAATTCTGTCTGTTGCTTAACTTTCAGACTGATGACTCATTCCTTTGCTTCATGGGATTGCTGCATGTGATCTTATCCCACTCTGAGATGAGCTTTGGGAGTGAACTAACAAGAAATGTTTACAGAATTCAGCATAAATCACAATTCCACAGAGAAACTTAATTTATGGGGGAAAAAAATGGAAAAAAAGGTTTCCTATAACTTGGAGACGAATCTATACCTAGGATACTCTGTGTTTTCTTCCAGGTATCAAGTGACAGGACCAGAGAAGATGGCCTCATTGCACCAGGGGAGGTTTAGACTGGGTATTAGGAAAATGTTCTTTACTGGTGTTCCAGGCATTGGAACAGGCTGCCAGGGAAGTAGTAAAATCACCATCCCTGGAAGCGTTCAGAAGGCTTGTGGATGTGGCACTTGGGGACATGCTTTAGTGATGGACATGGATGTGGCCAGGTTAATGACTGGACTTCATGATCTTTGAGGTCTTTTCCAACTTCAGTGATTCTGTGACTTTAAACCATTTTTATCATTTATCTGTTTCATATGACTCCCTTGAGACTCAGTATATGCAAGAAAATGCTCTCTGGCCCTTTCTTACCTTCATGAGAAGGCATGCAGAAGCAGATTGATGCTTCCATTCAGGGATGGAATGTAGCAAAACCACCTGTGGGAATCCATGTAAAAGAAGAAATCTTAGTGGAATGTCCATTGTATTTGCAGGCGTTTTCCTTAGAAGAGCAGTTCCCTGCGTGCCGTGTCCCTGCATGACTTAGCAGCATCCTGTAGGTGTGAATGCCTGTCTCTGCAGAGCAGGATATGCAAAAGATGAGGAGATGGGTGGTGGAGGTAGACATGGTGACTAACTCTTTATTCCTGGAAGTGCACCCTCTGCGTGGAGGACGGCATTAAGCATGTCCCAGATAGGCTTCTCACCCTGCGTCATTGCTGGGGACTAAGCCATTTTCTCCAAGGATTCTGTACTTGGCAGAAAGCTCTGCAGGAAGTGGTAGTGTGCCTCCGGATTTAAACATATCAGCACTTGCATAATAGATTTATTCTTTATTATCCACCTTTTTGTTTTTTCCTGTTCTGTGGCACAGGCTTCAGATATATAATAATTGATAATGATATCATAATTGATATATGATAATTGAAAATTATAATTTTGCCCCTGTTGCCATGTCCTACCACATGGTGAAGGAAGGGTGTTTAGACTTGAATTATTTCATCTCCCAGAATCTGGCAGTTTTACACTGCCGCTTCACTTGATTTTCTTCCTAATATCTCTTCTGGTATTTCTATTTTATTTTTTAAAAATCAAACATTAAGGCTAGTGATTGTTACCAAAAAACTGGTTGTTCTTGTTTCTAACTAAAAGGTATTTAATGAACTGCAACTGAAAGAATTTTCCAGGTGTAATTTTTCCTTTTTGGGGAGGCAGGAGAATTTTCTTACATCAACCTTTCTGCTTTGCTAGGTCTGTGAAGACCACAAGGCTTCACTTCTCTAGATAATTCTAACTTCTTTGTGCTGATTTTGAGTGATAAGAGGAAATTTGAAATAAAGGCTTGTCATTAAATTTGTGAAGTGAGTACCTTTATGCTCAAGGTAAATAAATAGTCTCTCTCTGTAATTAGGTAAAAATCTCAGACAGCCCTCTTGCTGATGGTATCCTTTAGATGTAACCTGGGTTTTTGTAAGTTCAGGGTGCAAACTATGAAATTATGCCAGGCAATATTTTTGTGGTTATCTGTTTGTAAGGGGTGTCATGGTGGCTAAAGGCAGCATTGAGTTTACACTCATCATGTTCAACCTGTCTTCCAAATACTGTGCTCATATCCCTTTGCTGCCAGCCACCTGGGACCTGCTTTCACTTGGTAAATGCTTCTTGTGGCCATTTGGAGGGTGTGCAAGTCCACAGTCCGCAAGTTCTTTATTCAGCCTGGCTACCAAACCATGTTTGCACAAGTTATTGGCTAGGTGGTAAGGGTCAAAACTGGTATTTCTCTAAAGTCTGTGTATTAGGCTCCTTCAGAACACAGGAAAAACACAAAAAGGAGTGTGGACTAATTCTGTTTAACAGCTTGTGCAAAATATATGTAGGAGTGTAAAGAAGAAGCTGTCACTACTGAATCTCAGAAGAAGTAAATGTAAGAAAAATGTTTAGAATTCAGGGAGGAAGGAGAAAATGTGCACAGATATAATGTGAAGCACCATTTGGGAAATTTGGGTAATTTTCAGTGGGCATATTCTGTTGTATCTTGCTACCAGTAACAAATTTCTAAGTTTTTGGTGCGTGTCATAGTTTTACCACATACCACTGCAGCTTGCTGACTAAGGCTAGTGAAATTTGTTTTTCCTGAGAATGAGTATCCTCATAGGATATGCATAAAGAGGTTGGCTGATTTATTCATCACTTTTTGAGAGAGCTAAAATGTTCATTACAAACAACTTGTAAAAAAGCAAAGAGCATTTTGTTGATAGTGTTATGTGAACACAAATTTCCTGTGTGATTTTATATGAAGCAAATGGGAAAAAAAGCACAGCAGTTTACCCCACGTATTTGGCTTCTATCAATATAGAAAAATATTTGCTTAAATGAATGTGACTTCCATTTGGTGTTGTAAGGGAAAATATGTTTACACTTCATTTCTCCTCTTTTCCATACTGTTTAGTCTTTCTTACTTTATGTAGCCATGCTTGAATATACCTTATTAAATAGTATTTTTATGAATTATCTGGGCACTTGAATTTCCTCTGCATAGCCCTTTTTCACCATGAGAAAAGCTGTGAGCAGTGGTTTTCAGTGCTCAAAATTAACAACTGTGGGCAAGTATGTGGTGGGCTCCCTTTTTTTAGGCTTAGTACCTAAGAGAGCTTCTCTTCAGTGTAAAACAGAAGTAAAATTAAACTTGCTGTCTTGAAGTGTAAAACCAAATTATTCAGGATGTTCAAAAGGAATTTGTCTACTATAAGTGCTATCACTACATGAATTTCAAAGGTATTTCTGTAACTGCAAACTTGAAAATCCAGGTGGTAGTTGTTTGGGTTTTTTCCAAGGCAAGAACTGCATGATCCTGTGATGTAGGTGCTTTGCTTACGTGTGGAGGTTATCCTCATGGATTACTCCCTCTGTGGCTTTGGAAAAAGTCTGGTCAAGCAGAAGTGCTCTCCTTCTCACCTCCAGATTGTCTGGACCTGTAGAAGTACTGAGCAGAGGTGGTACACCTTGCTTCTGCACTGTCTTCTGCTGCTTGAACTTTCCTTCAGAGCTTGGATTCCTGGGAGGCCCTGGGATTTCTAGGTTAAGCAAATAGCCTGATAGAGTGATACCAGGAGATGAAAACATCTGTGCTGGCTCTGCTGGAAGATAGCAAGAGAATCCCTGAGTGAATGCAATGACAGATATCAGGCAGACCTGGGGGTGTCTTTGTTTGGCAAGATGAGGACCAGCATAATAAAAGCCTTTTAACCTTTTAAGGCTACAAATCCCAACAGGAAGCTTCAGGGAAAACCTTGGTGGCTTGTTCCAGCAGAGTTGGTTTTTTTCTCTTGGCAAATGTCATGTCCCTGGGAGGGTTGTGAATTGGCCTCAGATGGTATTGTAAATGAAGGATGGAAAAATGTATTTCCTATTATAATCCATTTGATTGCCATCTTAAAATTAATAACAAAAGTAGGGATTTTAGAAAGCATGTTTAGTGGGTTTGTTTTGTTTTGAAGCTTTCTAGCTACACTTTGAGTACTATCTTCTGTAATTTGTGTACAGAAAACAGAATGAAAATTCTCCCTTGTTTTCTTGCCAGCTTGAGTGTCATTTTGGTGCCCAAAAGCATTTGGTGCCCAAAAAACCCCTCAAACTTCTTTTCTCTCTCTGTTTGATTTCTTTAAAAGCAGTGTTTTAAAAACAGCTTGCGTGAGAGTAGGCACCCAGGTTGGTGTTTGATGCATTGAATTCAGTTAATCACTTAATTGGTCCATTAGGTTCTTAGGAATTTATTTGCCTAAATAAATTGACTGTGTGTGACTTGTTGTCATTTAAAAAACTTCTCCTTTCAAGAGTATACAGATAAGTTTATGCATATTTACTGGGGATATTGTCTGTAATTCAATTTGTTGACTTCAGTTACAAAAATGAATAAACATTTACAGTTTTGGTCCTTTGTTTTCGAATGTTGGTGTGAATTAAAAAAGAAGAATACTCTTCTGATTTAGTCACAGAGCAACACAGTAATTGTGTCTCTTTAATGTTAGTTTGCTAATACAACCATTTATCAGGAAGTTCTGTTCTTGTGTAAAGGAACATCATTCCAATTAATGCTTTACACTATGTTCCTTTCAATTACTATTTTTAAAAGAGAACATCTGTAATTGGATCAGTTTACTTACTGTAATCATAACGGAAACTATACCCAGTGGTAAGATACTTCATAAAATCTGAGTGATAGAAAACATCTACAGCCAAATTCTAGTTTTGGGTATGTGTTTATAATTAACTCCCTGTTGCAAGTGAAGAACCCCCATGACATGAATCTCTTCTTTACAGACAACACAGATTTTACAGTCATGTGTAACATAAAGAAGAAATAAAAATGTGCGTCTGTAGGATTTAAGCATTATGCTGCGAAGTCTAGAATTACCCGTCTTAAGTTATGCTGTATTTGAGTATTTTCTTCTTGAACTGTAGTTCTTTCAGCTGTTCTGTTTAACTTGATTGGAAGTAATCATGGAATGGCTGAGGCTGGCAAGAATCTCTGGAGATTGCTTAATCTACTGCCATGCTCAAGCATGTTGCTCAGAGCTATGTCCACCAGGCTTGGATGGAGATGCCACAACCTCTCTCGGTAACCTCTTCCAGGTGTGACCACCCTCACAGTAGGAAGAGGAAAAAAAAGAAACAAAAATTATTTTCTTATTTTCAGATGGAATTCCCCATATTTCAGTTTCTGCCCATTGCCTCCTGTCCTTTTGCTGGGCACAACTGGGAAGAGTCTATCTTAATTATTGCCTCCCATCAGTTGTTTATACATACTGATGAGATCTGCCCTGAGCCTTCTCCAGACTGAACAGTGGAATCTCAGCCTCTAATACATCAGATCTTTCTGTTCTTTTTTCACCTTTGTGGCCTTTGCTGACTTGTTTCAGTCCATATTTTACATATACCAGGAAGCCCAGGACTAACCCAGCTCTGTGCAGGTGTCTCACCAGGGCTGAGTGGAGGGGGAGAATCACCCTTAACCTGCTGGTGATGCTCTTTGTGATGCAGCCCATGATGCTGTTACCCTCCCTTTCCATGAGGGCACACACTTTGTGTCTGTCAGGACCCTGATGTTGCTCTCTGCAAGCTTGCTTTCCACCTCATCAGGCCCCAGCAGGTAGTGATGTATGGAGTTAACCAGGTGCAGAACTTGGAATTCACCTTTGTTGAGCTTCCTGAGGTTCCTGCCAACATGTTCTCCATCCAGTCCAGGTCCTTCTGAATGGCAGCACACCCACCTGGTGCATCAACTGCTCCTCTCAGCATCCTGTTGTCAGCCAACTTGCTAGAGATTCTCTCCCACCCTCCAGGCTGGTTGTTAAAATGTTAAATGATGCTGGTCCCAGTACTGACCCCTGGAATTCTCCACTAGTGATAGACCCCTAGCTGGACTTTGTGCTGCCATGCACAGCCTTTTGAGCCAAGCAGTTCAGTTGGTGTTCTCTCCACCTCACCATTTACTTATTTAGTCTGTACTTCATCAGTATGTTAATGAGGATGTTATGGGAGACAGCATCGAAAACTCTGCTAAAGTCAAGATAAATAACACCCACTTTGCTCTCATCTCAGCAGGCATCTCATCGCAGAAAACTATGAGGTTGGTCAGATGTGATTTCTGCCTTCATAAATCTATGCTGACTACTCCCAGTCATTTAATTTTACTCCATATGTTAAGGGAATTGTTCCCAGATTTATTTGCTGATCACCTCCCCAGGGCTGGAGGTGAAACTGATCTGCCTGTAGTTTATGGGATCCTCTTTCTTGCAAAGAGGACTGGCTTTCATGCAGTCCTCAAGAAATTCCTCTGATTCCTATGATGTTTGAAAGATAGTTTAGAGTAGCCTCCTGTAAACTTCAGTCAGCTCCCTCAGCACACATGGATGCATTCCCTCTGGATCCATGAGCTTTTGTATGTCCAGTTTGGTTAAATGTCCCTTAACTGGATCCTCCTCTGCTGACAACAAGCCTTTATGGCTCCAGATTTTCTCACTAGTTGCAGGGGACTGGGATTTCTGAGCATAGAATATTGAAGGAAGAAGTACCTTTTAAATTGATGGACTTTTTCCTGGTAGTTTGTCTTTCCAGATATCAAAGATTCACTTAATATGCTTTAGACACAAACCAGTCCTATGCAGAGTGTGTGTATTAAAAAAAATTGTGTTGATAGACCTGTATTTAATTGAGGTATTTAATGTCTTTCCATGATTACATTAAAAAGAATTATGCACAAAGCAGTAAGTATCTACCAAAAAGGTGTGAGTTGTTATTGTTATTCTTTCCTGTGGTGTTGGCTTGGCTGAGTGCTGACTGTGCAGATGTGTAACAGGGGTGAGTACAGACAGTGCAGCGATTTCAGAGATGGTTTTCGTGTGTCAGAACAATAAGGTGAATTAGTCTGCAGTCACATTCATGTTGCCATCAAGAGCTGTCATCTGTGCCTGAGCAAGGTTGTTTTGAGCTTGCAGGGGTGTAACAGTCCCAATCTACAAGTGTTTATGTGCATTTGTCAAATGGGGAGAAAGAAGGAGGGAAAAAAAAAGGGAAGTTTTGTTTCCAGCTCAGCAGGAAACAAGCTCCTGATCTCAGCAGGACCAGAAACTGCTGCTTCTTGGGTGGAGCCATCAGCCTGAGGCAAGATTCTGGCTCCTGCCTTCTTCTGAGCTCCAAGTCCAGTAGTTTGGGCTAACAGGGGTGCATAGCTCAGATCATCCCTTTCCTACTGAGCATGTGCCACTGATGGGGAGCACAGGTTGGTCAGCCCTGCCCTCCAAAGAGACATTGGACATCTGCCCTGAATGGAGCGAGAGCTGAGGAGCCACTCATCCTCAGCAGTGTTCCTTTACCTTTCCAGCATGGCCCTGCCAGATTTACATTCATCATAACTTTTAAAAGCCTTTCCCTTTCTTAGATTCCAGAAAGAGACAGTGACTCTCAGAGGGTTGCACAGCCCTTAGCACTCAGCCTCGCAGCACGTGGAGGGCTGCCACGGTTGCTCGCCATCCTGCATGGAAGCAAGAATGGCTGTGCATGGGAACTGTGGCACTGCCTCAAAACTAGTGGGAGGCTGTAAGTGTTGCAGTAATTATTCCCAAGAGTAGCTGTACTAGCTTCTGGGCTGCTTTCTGCTGGCACTGTTACACAAAAAAGGTTGTTTCTTTTCCTCAGCATATCTGCTGTTGTCATCACATCTTGTGAAGTCAGAGTTGCAGTGCGTGTGTCTGTTCATTGTAGACTGCTCATAGCGTAGCCCACATCAGGTGTCTTGTCTGAAAGCACAATTCAGGATCTCACCACAGCCATCTGAGCTGCTGCTTCAGATCACTGCCTGCCCCTGAGTGTGAGCCCAGCCAAGCAGCATTCAGTGGGGCCACCTTGTTTACCTGTTCACAAAGAGCTGCAACCCTTAGTGCACCAAAGAAGCACCTTCTCTTTGTTTTGAAGAGAGCTGACTGAAAGCTCCAGGAGGAGGAATGGCTCAAGAAAAAGTAGTGTATTTATAGAAAGACAGAAAAATGCCAACGTGGTTTAAATTCTGTATTTTGATTGAAATTTTTCATCATGTATTATGTTTTATATATGTTTTTAGTTTTTCCAAGTTTTTCAAAATTCATATTTAATAAAACGTGTGTTCCAATAACACTAAAATATTCATTAAAATTTTAGTAGCAGTATTGATACAAATGCTATGAAAAATGCAGCAGAAATGAGAAAATACTTAACTGGAAGAATGCCATTTATATAGGAAAAAATTATTTTTTTTTTTCTCTTTATCAAACTTCAAGCTATGTCCTGTTTTAATGAGTAAAGGTAGGATGTAGTATTTTTCCTGGGAAATATCTAGATAACTTAAATAAAATATGTACTAAGATGTTATAAACAAAGTCTTTTTTCCTCTCCTTTTACTATTAAAATTTATTCTAAGAGAAGCCTAGTTATTTATTTTGTTATTAATAAATGATTGCCTTACTAAGGCAGCTGTTAAAGTCATTGATGGAAAACTAATCACTCATTCTTAATGGAGCTTTTGTACAGCCTTGAAAGTAACTTTATAATGTGAAATGATGATGTGGTGGGTTAATATAGTAGATGAACTTGTGAGACACATCCCGGATTGATGATTGACTTCCTCGCTCCTCCCTGTTTGCAGAAGTCTTTGCCAGAGTGCATTTCTGTGTGCAACTTTGAAGAATTCTGGAGGGGTTATTTGCAAAATGACAGCTTTTTGGTGGAAAGAGAAAGGAAGAGGTTGACTATATTAATCCAAAGGAAAGCAGACCAATTATAGTAGCTTTTCTGGGCCATTAAGGCACTTGTCCCAAGGAACCACAGGCTTGCCAACCTGCAGTCTCCTTGCTTGCCATAGAGCAGCCCTGTGGTGGCTGGTAGCACACACTGATACTGTAGCTGTGAGTGTCTCCCTTTCATGTTCTGGGGACACTTTTGAGTGCAGAGCACCCTGAGAGCCCTGGTGGTGCAATAACATGTGGCTCTTGCCACTGTGAACACCCTACTGCTGCTCATCTGTCATGGATTGGCTTGAAAATGGGTCTACAACGCTGTACTGACTGAGGTTTAACACTGGGCTGCTCCTCAGGCTAGCAAGGGTTTTAAAAGTAAGGTTGCAAAGATGGGCTCTCCTTGCAGCTGGAAGAGGTGGAAGATTTGTCATTTTCAGAAAGCATCCTTTTTGGGGTATATGCAAACAGTCCTTGGAGCAGAACAAGTGACACAGAAAAGTGTATGGCACCACTTCATTACAACAATCTGTTTTGTTTTGCTTGAGCTGGTCTGCTATCCTCACTGTCCAGAGAGGAAGGGCAGGATGGAACTGGAGGATACCTTTGCCAGACTGAAAGCAAGAGGGAAAACAGTCAGGAGTGCACAGATCTGAACCAGCTTATAAAGGATGGCTGCATGTTACTGCAGCACTGTGGCACTGCATCTGTGGCAGCTAAGGAAAGGAGAATGAGTAAGGTAACGTTTCCCATGATGGGAAGCATGAGGAAACAGATTTGAAAATGCTGCCCTCAAGTAATACAGTTTGATTTACTCTTTGCTGTGGTGTTTTTCATAGTATATAGCCTGGGAGTCCATAACAGTGTTGTTTAGGCCATTTGGACTTTGTATGTCCTGGACTCTTGACTTGTATTCAGATGTGGGAATTGAATGCATTTTTTGCCTTCCACAAAAGGAGAACAGATAAAAGGGTGCTTTTCATTATTGACTTTCATTGTGAAGATGTGGGGAAAACTATGGTTTTTTTCACCATACTGGTGTATCTCTATTGTGTTAGTCAATAGAATGCTACTGCTGCTACTGCTGGGCTGTTTCATGGTTTGTCATGTAGCTCCCAGAAAGACGGGCTTTGTTATAGAACTTGTTAAAGCTTGGCAGTTTCCCTGGGCTTCAGGTTGTAAGGAATTCCCCCATCAACTTGTGAGCCAAAGCTCCTACATCTGGTTTCCTCCCTTCACGGTGCATGTGCAGGCCTGAGGTGAACTTCTGGCTCTCTTGCTTTGTCTTTTTTTTTGTCCTTGAATTAGGAGTCCTCTCAGTGAGACAAAGACTTTTCTTTGTAGCTGGGCCATCTCTATAAAGAGTTCCTGAATTGTAATGTTTGCTTCTGACAGAGGAAAAAATGTGGGTGAGGTGCTTTGAATTCACATGCTTTTATTTGGGCCAAAAAAAAGAGCAAACCAAAGAAACAAATAAAACAGAGGCAAGTGACAAATAAACAGATAAAAATGTCTTAATTTCAAAATAATATACAATTTATTTGTTTTGTCATTATATTTCAGTAGTTCTCCATTACTTTTTTTTTTTTAAGAAATTATTTTCAGGAGAGGAAATAGAAGTCTCATTTTACCAATCAGTGCCCAGACCTTTTTGGGAAAGTGTGACACAAGGGGCGCTTACTGGCAGATAAAGCCACCATCATTGCTCAACACACCTCACTGAGAGTAGCTGTTGCCTCAGGAACTCGATGAGAAGCAGGCAAGGAGAGTGTATCTGTGCCACGTGCCAGGCAGAGATTTGCTTTGATTTGACTTTATATATCTTACTAGAAATGAGTGGGTTAGTGACTGGGCAGGGATCACAGGTGACACTCTGGGCCTTGGCACACCAAGGAAAACCTGAGGCTGCTTGGGGTCTTGCACTGAGTGAAAAAATTTAGCTTTATGGCTCTCCTGGAGTCTGACTGAAATAAGACTGGTAGTAAACAACTTATGTGCTAATAGCAGGGTGCCTTAGCGTGCAGGTGGTTTGTAACAGAAGTGAGAGCCTTTAAGCATTGTTTTATGGTGTTGTGCATTTCAGACTGAAAAATAGCCACAAGCTTTATTACTTTAATATTAACACTTCATTACTCTCTTCTCTCCCTCCCCCCTCTGAACTGCTGCATTCATCCATTATAGTGACTCTTTTTTCCCCTTCACCTGGCGTTTTTCACAGCGTGGGAGACGTGGGTGGCAGGAGGGACAGCTGAGGACATGATGGCACCTCATCTGCTGCTGAGTGAAGCCAAAGCCCAGGCTGCTGCCAGATAACCTGTTGAGGTAACTTGCAGAGCCTTCAATGATGACAGCATCCCTCCTGCCATTGCTGATGCTTTCCAGTGGTCTGCAAGGGGACTGCACCTCTTACGAGACCTTTTCTCATTCGGTTTTTCCATCCTCCCTCCTGCTCCTTGATGGCAGGAGCTTCGCAGTGCAGATGTTGTTATCCATCCTTTCCCAATGCTTGCAATCAGCTATTTCCACTGCACTTGCCACTGAGGGCTGTGTGCCAGGATGTTTTAAAACTGGGAAACAAGCAGCCATGATTCACAGGATTGAGTTTGCCCTGCTTTCTCCTGCACTGTGGAAAAATGGTGTTAAAAAGTTTGGATTTTTTACATCCTATTCTTATATTCTCATTCCCATTCCAAGTATGTCAAGTTAAGTTTATCTCAGTGCCAATACCAACTGTAACCAGAGTTAAATTAGCCTTCCTGTTACCTCTGCTTGGGTTTCACTTTTCAACAAGCCTTAGTAAAATAAATCACGTCCCACATGTCTTTAAATTTCATTATCATGACCTAACTTAATTTGCTATAAATTATTTCTACCTGAGCTTCTTCAGCTGTGAACTTGCAGCCTTGAGTGTCTTGCTTATTGGATCATTGCCCAGCTAATCAAGATTTTTTTTTTCCTTCACAACTCCTGCTTTTTGTATCAGCTAGGTCTGCCAAAGTCAACTTGGCTGTATAACCTCAGAGGAGACACACAAAGAACCGATATATTCTTGTCTTTAAAATAAGGATTTTATTGAACCAAGTTTCAGTCTGTTCCTCTTTTGCTCTTGTGTTGCTGATAAAGACCTCTTTTCCCTTAGTAAAAATGTGACCTCGAGGGTTTGTTCTCCTCTTGGAGGTAGCCATTGCAACACTTCCTTTTGGCTCTTCCTTCCTTTTGTTTTCTCCTTGGGAAAAGCGACTGACTGGAAAATCTCTGCACACTCAGTGTCGAGCAGCTGTGCCTTGTTTTTGCTTTTTTTGCACAGCTAGATTCCATGTCTGATAAAGTCTGGTGTTTATTTCCACTGAGAAAAGCAGATCTTTTTTTCTTTAGAGCTGTTCCTTTTATTTAGCAGTTGGTGATAGCTCTTATTTTAGTGCCATGAATGTTGAAAGCTCACTTGCCTCTCTCCAAGCTGATGAGCTGCAAAGAGGCTGAAGATTTTTACTGAGTAAGGGTCAGAGAACCCTTAAAGGATTTCATCCTGCAACCTCAAGTTGTAATAAGGACTTGCTATCATTGTATGTCCTCAGAAGAGAAACTCAATACAGCAAGTTTTTTATGACTTTGGGAAATTACTACATGGTTAAAAAGAAAATTAAATAAATAAATTACCTGACTTCCTGTGAAGCCTTGGGGATGCTCCAGAGCACTTATTTCAAAATGAAAACATGCTGATTGTTGCTTAGATGTAACACATGTAATTTGAAAAGTTCTTTAATGGCAGCTGAGGGCCTGATGTAACTCACCAGCAGATTAAAAAATAGCCATTTTGTCTAACTTTCATTTGGAGAAAGTGATAAAGTGCAGCTGTTGATGATGAATAGTGGAATATTATCTTTCAATATAGCCTTTCTTTTGAAAACAGATGCTCTTGCTTGGTGTCTGGATCCTGGTGGAGCAGATATGTCTGCTAGAGTAGTTTAGCTCTTATGGTGAATGTTGATAAAGGATGCTGCAAGAACAGTAGACACAAAAGGTATTGCCCTGGGCACACAAAAGTCTTCTCAGTTCAGACATACTTGAGTCTGACCTAAATTTTTGGGCTCAGTATGAGGTTTACTGGTAAAACGACACGTCATGTGGTAGGCAGGGGGTCAGATTAGATGATCTAATGGCTCCATCTGGCCTTAAATTCTTAATTAGGGATGTGCTGCCAGCACAAAATGGCATGAAGCTTTACACTGCTAGATTTTGCTTGCTTGGGTTATCCTCACCTGAAGCAGGGCTGCACATGTTGTATTTGGGCTAGTTTTTAGCTCAGCTTCTAATGGCAGTAGCAGCCAGCAGAGCTAAAAGTGGGTCCTGATGGGCACCTGGTGATCTTGCTTTCATGAAAGTACAAAATCCCTGTATCTGACTATTCCAGAATAGCACATCTTGAGCTTTTAAAGTGATAATGATACCTAAATATAGAAGGAAAATCTATTATTAGGACAGAAAAAAAAAAGGTAAGTTTCTCTGGCAAGCTAATGAAAAAGAAATTACAGTTATTTGAAGCTGCTCATGGATTAAAATATTAAAAGTGGGGATGTGGTTTTTGTGGTGGGTGGTTTGATACAGTAGGTTATGATACCTTTGCTTGACACCTTTGGTACAGAAATGGGAAGTACATGGTGCGTATGTGTGGTGTTGTAGATGTGCTCTTGGCTCTCTCAGCTATGCAAGTGGCTGTGTGAAGGTGTAATTACCACTGGCACAGCAAAACCAGCATCACTGATCAGCCAGTTTCTTGGCAAACCCAAATGCTTCGTAGCTAACTCCATGTGTCTCTTGATTGTGGAAGGTCACTTGGATGTGTTTTAAAGTTGCTTAATTGCTTATTGATCTCATGATTATTCCATACTTGCTGTGTCTTTTGCTATTTTCTGAATTATATTGATAAGTCGCAATTTTAATTTCATTAGGAGAAGCTTGTGGTTCTGTATTGTTGAGCATTCACTTTTAGGTTTAGAGCTTTTAATTGGAACTTTCAGACTTGATTAGTTTCTTTTGTATGCTGGTACACATTGTATTTTTCTTGCATTTTTCTAAATTAGTTACTTCCGCATGCTTCTTTAAGGTCCTGTTAATATACAGGTAGCATATTTCAAAGCACAAGGGGCTGAGGTGCTATATTTTAACTGCTGTCCCCTTTTGCTAATTTATCTTGCAGATTTTTTCTCCCCTTTAAGATTTTTTCAGAGTAATTGCTCTAGAAGTATGTTCTTTTTCTTTCTAGTCTCATCTAGATGTAACAATGTGTTATTGTTATTCAGGTTTTTCATTTTAGTAATAGCTTCTGCTGGCTTCTTTCCTTGCAAATTCTTTGTGCCATTTATTATTGCTTTATGTTTGTGTCACTGGGAAGTTGTGCAGGGAGAGATACAGCCTTGGCTTCCTGGGTTTTAACGCAACAGGGTAATCTAGACCCAGTAAAATCAAGAGTTTGTGAAAGTGGGTACTGAACTGTCACTGTGGCACTTCCTCTGTTCCCATCTGTATTTCCCGTTGAGCTAACACAAGAAATGATTTCATCTGTGGTAACCCATTGTAGTTCTTGGGAACCTGTTCTGTGACAGAGGGCCAGCTGGAAAAAAGCAGCTTTCAGCCATTCTCTGCTTTGTTCTCCTTCTCCCTGTCTTGCTTTGGAGTTTGCAGCACCTTTCTTGCAGGATTCCCTGGTGCCTTGCTGCTCTTTGGGCAATTGATGGCAGCTGTGCAGAGCCACCAGTGTGTTCCTCACTGAACAGTCCCTTCAGGTTTGCATGCTTATTTCTGCCTTGCTGACTTTATTATCAACCTCCCCAGCTTAATTACAACTTCTATCTTCTACTAAGTTGCAGGAGCATTTTGGATGAACCTCAAATCAGCCTAAAGATCACGGTACAGAGAACCAAATAAACACCCTAAAAGATGGAAGAAAGGTCTCTAGGTAGTCTGAATCTTGCACATCTTTGCAAGGTGGTTCCTTAAAGGCCTATCAGTTTCTGATAAAACAGTTGTGTTAGATTTGCACTTTGCAAAAAGTAGTATGAGATTTTCAACTGGGTGAGGACACCATCTGCAGTCACCAGATGCAGTTATCAAGATTAAATTGCAAGACTTGCCACTGATTATGCTGGTAGTCATTGAAGTAATCAGTGTAATTATCTTGAGATCAAGATGAGATTTTTCTCTGATCTGATAGATTCTGCCCAATTAAGTTGAAGGAGTGTCCATCATTAGCTACTGGAAAGATTATGGCTCCAACTGGGCACTTGTCTGTTTCATTTTGATCATGTTAGTTTATAATATGGGAGAAAAATAAATTGGCAAATATTGTGAAACTGACATCTTAGGATGAAAACATTTTCCATTGGGTTATATCAGATCTCTTGAAAACCTACAGCATTGCTTATTCGTGAAAGGCTCCCCTTCTCTTCATAACCAGATTTTAGAAAATACTTAAGTTTGGATCTCTTTACACAAGGAAGCTGAAGTATTTCCACCCTTCAGGTTATTTCAAGCTTTCAGAGTATATTTTTTTTTCTACTATAGATCATGTGGAAGATTGACTCAGCTGCAGCTGGAAAGGATTTTCTTGCCAAATAGAATGGTTGTTGATGTTTTCTCAGAAAATGTGACTGAGACTTGGTAGAATATAATCCCAAACCCTTAAAAATGTTTTTTACCCTAATTCACACTAATAATCTAGAAAAAAGTTATGAAGCCTTGGAGGACTCTTCACAAGTAGTCATTTGTGTGTGTTGGGTTATTTTCCTTTAGCTTCTGTAATGTGATTCTTCATGTTCTTATATGGTGGTAAAAAAATCATTTTGCAGATGTATTTACTGAGCAGTAGCTGACATATCTTAAGCCCTTGTTCATTTCTTCTATAGGTTGTCAAGACAATTTCTTCTATATATAGTAATAAATTATGTTAAAGGGATGTATCTTACATCTTGTGCCTTTAATTTTTAACTTGCTTTATGTTGCCACTACGTACACACTGTAAATGTATGTAATGTTTTCTTTTCTTTTTCAAATGGCATAGATGTGCATACAAAATGCTGTTTATATTTCCCATCAGGGTATATTGCTCAGGGAAGGGACAGGAGCTGTCTGTAGTCTACATCAGATGAAGAGGATGCAGGAGATAACAAGGAAAAGTAGGCAGCACTGAATACCTTCTAAAAAACAGGTGATTCAACCTTTGTTAAGGCTCGAAAGAGCGAGGTCTAACAGCATCCCCAGCACCTGTTTCTTTAATTTCCAGCAGTTACCAAATTTCATTCCAAGAAATGTGTTGTCGCAGAAGACTTCCAACAGCAAAGCATCATAGGAACATTAGGAGATGATTGGTAATATTTTTCTGTCATCAATCTGTTATATCTGCTAAGCTTCACACAGTTATTTATCAACTGAGAGTTATGAAATAATTCTTGACTTGACATGAAAAGGGAAAAAAGTCAAATACATTTTTTAACATGAACACAACCCATCAGTCTTAAAGTGCTGATTCATTTGCCCACACAGTATAATTAAGATGTTAATCTGTAATAAGGAGGGATACAGTCAGTGATCGCACAATCAGAAAGTAATTAAAGCTTAAAATGTTCATTTGGCTGTCCTCAACCATTTTATTACCCTATGGCAGGTAAGGGAGGGCATGCATAGCTCAGGATCTATAAACCTTTATCTATGCACTTTGCTTCTACAGCTGGAAAAGGTTTGCAGTTATATATAGATGCCTAGACTGGAAGTTTTTTGGGAACAAAATGTCGCCTGGCATTCTGAGTCCTGTCTTAGGGGAGACTATTATAATTTGAGTACATTTGATGTTTCATTAGGTAATGAGTCCATTATGTAGTTTAAGTTCAGGCTCACACTGATTAATCATGACATTTCAATTATTCATAGAATCAGTGATCTTTTGCACCCCTTTTTTCCCACCTCATTTACTGTTGGCTTCTGTTAATTTCTCTTTGTACTGCTTTAGGATTTTTCATCTTGCCATATTCTGAAATCCTGAAACTCTTCCACTGCTGGAGACTGTCATCTGGGAATTTAAATGACCTGGCACCTTGCAAGCAGCTTGTGGCACTTCTCTGGTTTGGTGCTTCATAGCTCTGCCTACCTTCAGGGTGGCTGAGCTGTGAAGCAGACAGGCCTCCACATTTGTGGAGTGACAGGAAAGATGTGTGAAAGACACAGACTGTCCTGCGAATCCAAACCAGGTTCTTGTTTCATCTGCTGCATGGAATTTCCTCATGTTGTCCTGGAGCCATGGAGAGGGTTGAGTTGCCCGACTCACAGTCCGTCAGTGCAGTTGGTGAGATTGCCCTTGGCCGTGGTGTGCTGTCAGCACACAGGTGGTGTTGTTTTAAAGGATTGTATTGTTTGTTTGGAGGAATTCACTTAGTACCCATGCAATTTGTTTTTGTGTAGTGCACAGAAAGCACAGAGGTCAGAAGTGGCTGCTGCATTCCCCTTTGGGTCCTGCTGCTCCTGTCCACCTCCAGCTCAGAAGTATCATCACTTACCAGCTCAGTACTCATTCAGTCAGTCAGTCATATTGCCATGGTTTGGTTTTATCATACAGGTTTTATTACATCATAGGTATGTAAAAACCCCCTGCAACTTATTTCTACACCAATCTTCTTGTGTTTTTAAAATTTGTGGGCTGATTCAGCCTGCAGATGTTGGTGGAGTCAGACAGGATTTCATGGAGGTTCTTCCCCAATGTGCACAGACTATTCTGGCCTCCAGAGACTCAGCTGCTCTCCTCTCTCACCTCGTGCACTGGACAGCCAGTATGCAGCTTACTGCGAGGTCTGTGTTTACCAGTAATGTTAGATTTATTAACGGTAGGATGTATATAAATAGTTCTTTCTCCAAATACCTTCTCTGTTTCAACTCTTCCTAAATATGCCATTAGCAATTGTTTGGGAGTAGTGGTCGCCTGTCCTCAGTCCTCTAGCAAACTGGACTTTTCAGGCTGGATAATCACCCGTTAATTTTAGCCTATAATCTCCATCTTATGGCTGTCTTGTCAATACTAATTGCAAGGTAATATTTTTAGAGATAAAGAAGTATATGGCTTTTTATGACAATGGAGAAGAAAAAAAGAGAATTACAAAGTCATAAAACACAGCTCTGTGGATGGGGGATAGCAAGATGTGTGTGTTTTATAACAAGCAGACTGGCATTACAGGAAGCAAAACTCATGGGTATTAGAAAGGGGCATATTTTCTATTTCAATGGTTAATTTGTTAAAGCCTGTGTAACCCAAAAATATTCAATATGGCCAACTTAATACCTGTTTTAACAGAAAATAGAAAACTAGATTTATCAATGAGCACCTTTTCTGTAAACCAACATAGTTATAAAAAGTTACGATAATGTCGGGTCTTTAAAAACTATAAAACATCTCAGCAATTTTCTGGAAGTCAGTTAAAATAATGATCTTTTTACAGTGCTCCATTTAATGGATTTTTAGTTATAAAATTTTAATATTTATTCAAAGTACAAGTTTGCTTTAAAGATGTCTAAAAAAAGAGCCCTGTAGGAGTCTTATTTCCTGGACTTTTCTAATTCTGTATCAAAATTCAGATGCTGGCACGCAAGGAAGCTGTTACTCTGAAGGGTAGGACTTAGACCAGACTTGAACAGTTGAGCTCTTTTTCAGGGATCTCATGAGGGCTTACTGTGAGTTGAGAGCTTCTTTTGAAGGCAGTAGAGCAGCCCCCAGAAATAGGGTCTCTAGTTTCATGTATGAGCTGTATGGGCTGTACAAGAGGAGGATGGGAGGGAGGATGCAGTGTATCTCTGATGTGGAGGGCCTGCAGTTGTTCTCGGGGATACCTTCAGTATTAACTGAGGGCACAGTGATGTTTGTTGTGCACTCTGTGATCCCAAGGAGTGTGGAGCTCTGCAGTGTTATATGGGATCCATTTTCAAATGAAGACTTCTCTGGGTACTGTGCCTGAAGTTAGTAGCAAAGTCAGTCAAGCTTTACAGCTCTGTATCCTCAGAAGCTTGGTAAGCCTAGGCAGATGAATTGTGCATCAGTCCCTATGATCCACATTCTTAGGAAGCTGGGTTGTATATATTTTTTTTCCAATTTTTCTGGTGGTTGAAGTGACAGACCAGACAGATTGAGTACAGTCATGATGCAGCCAACACCTCACCCCCTGTGGTTGATCTGTTGGCTTCTTCCTTTTCCCTGTGTTGATCTTGCCTGCTCGTTTGAGCACATCAGCTACAGTAACAAGAAATTCCTTTCTAATCATGGAGCCTTCAGTAATCTTAAGTACAAACTGTGTATGCAGTTGCTGAGCATTAGTAGTTAACTGTAACCCCTTTGACATTGCTGGAGTAATAGATGCAATCTTTTTCATCAGTGGGTCCAGCTTTGAAAGGAGACATTGTTCTAGTACCTTATGTTATTGATAGGGTAAACAGAGTTGCTAGCGCTGCATTTCCTTCCCAGTGAGATGTCTGTCCTGTGCAGCCCTTTTTGCACCTATAGAGGATGGTGTAGTTGCTCAAATGCCAGTGAAGGCATAATTTAGCTTATGGGATCTGCACAAGTGATTGTGCATGAGATGGAAGTACCACTTGACATAAGAGATCAGCAGTGAACACCCTTTGTAACTAAACTTTCTGACCATAGAAGCTGCATAAAACTCTATAGGGGATTTCCAGCTATGCTCTCACTTTCAGGACTGTGCTTAGCTACAGCTTGATGCCACAGCACTTTCAGGTTTTTTTCCTTGGTGTTCCATGATATTGTATCCCAAAGAATGAGCAAAAAACATCCTCCAAAATATCTGCAATATTTATCCAGTTTTTATTGCAAGGAGGGTGTGTTCTGCACAATGCCTGTGCTTGTCAGCTAATGGAATAAAGATGCTTTTAAGATGAGATCTTTTTCCATTTTCCCTTATTTGTTTGTTTGGGAATTATAAGAGCAAAAATTAAAAAGTCTCCTGTGTCTCTCATCACTGAGGAGTCCTTACAGCCTGCGATCTGGTGAAGGCCAGTGCGATACTAAGAACAGAGAGCTGCTTCTTATTCTTCCCATAAGTGTTTGTCAAGCAGGCAAAATAAGTGAGGATGCTGTGTGTAAGTCTGGGGACTCTTTTGTTGGCACATACCTTAATTTCTACAAACTTAATTTGCCTTCATTCTGTGATTTGCAACGGGAATCTTCCCATAAAAACATTTCTACTAAATACATTAGGTCATGGTTTTGTCTTTAAAGTATGAGATCTTGCTTGATGAAGAGCTGAAGAGCTGTTAGAAGGGTAATGGTCTTGATTTTTCCTCAACAAAAATGTTTGGGAGTTCACCTGACACTATCTGAGAAGGCAGGTGAAATTCCAAGTAGAAGTATACTCCTACTGGAGCAGCTTGAACAAAGATATTTTACTGTCACAGGTAATTTTTCTAGTGCTAGAAAGTAATCTTTGAAGGACTCTAATAAAATATAGATACACAATGCAGAGAGAGGTCATCTGCTGAACAAATAGGGAGTAAATCCCTCTGTGCCACCTGAATGATACAAATTTGCAGGAAGAATGTCATCAACAAGCATTTCCACTGATTTCACCTGGGGGCTGAGGGCATTGTGTGTGCAGGTGTATTCAAAATACTACAGGCAGAATACCTCTCAAGGTTGGTTATAGTCTCTGCTTTCGAGTCTTCTGAGAGCAGTGGCCGCCCCTCAAATTCAAGGATTTGGTAGCTGTTCCATTCTCTTTTATGGAGGTAGGGGATGTGTGTGTACTTGAGTGATGTCCAAAGCTGTCATGTGGACTCTGAAAGTCTCAATGTCACAGAAAAACCTCTTCCCCTAGTCAGGCATCTTTAAGGAAGCACATGATTGATTGTCTTTTCATGCATCTTTTGTTGTCGTAGTATTACCCTAAACAACAAAACATCTTAGCTTGTCTAATTTTTTTTGGCTGTTCTGTGTGATGGTTATAGGATTTCCTTTCCTTCTATATCTTTCTCTGAAGACAAAACAGCATCAATTAATATTGCAGGCAGTCTGGTCCTGGACTTTCTGTGTGACTTTGTTGAGTCTGTGGGGCCTTTTTCCATGTTGGTAGGTAGAGGTACTAATGCTTCCTTACATGACTAGTTTCTTGTGGGGAGAAGTTATTATTCAAATAGATAATTCAGTAGTGTTGCATTCAGGAGCTAAGATATGGTCTCTGCACCTTGTTTGCAGTAAAGACAAGCACTTGCAAGTACCTGATGCCTGAAGCTCAGTAGAAATCTCACGATGTGTTAAAAGCAATGTGCTTTCCCTGAGGATTTCAGGATTTGTACATTCTCCTGCATCGTTGGATGTTAGCACTGAGTGAATGGTCTTGGGGGAGCTTGAGAAGGGGAAGCCTTGGAAACCTATTTAAATAGCAAGCCTGTAAAGAACTCTTCTGTGCAATCTTCTGTCTGTAGTATTATTCCCCTGCAATATTTGACTTAGCGTTTGGAATTCTATATTTGTACTTGTGCTTTAGAAATCTGCACAAAAAGCCTTTTTATATCACGCTGCTATAAGTGCTCCTGGTATTGCTGTCATTTCCCTGTGCCTTCGTTCACTGTTTTTTCTTTTATTTGCAGATTTATAATTAATTAATATATTTATTTTAATTCTCTGTCTTTCATCCCTTTGTCTGTAGTCATTAGTGTTTCTTCTGGTATATCTCTCTTGTGTTTGTTCCAACTTTGACACCTTCTTTATTTATTGTGTTCCAAGCAAGAGGAAGTTCAATGTAACTCAAGAAGCCACAGATCTTCCTATTGGCATTAGAAATGTGTGAATCCTAGTTTTCTTTTCTTGTAGTCACTAGAAGTAAAGAAAGTTCTTACTCTATTGTGGAAACCTAAACCTCAGAGATCCTTAGATCGGATATTCTGAAGCAAACAAAGCTCTGTTTACTCTGACTGATGCTGAGTCCCATTGTGTTTCTTCTGGTTAATTTACTGGGAATTTGCTGAGCTTTGTTCTTATTCAGACAAGTTTTGTTGACTGGGTTGTTAATTGCTGGTTTAAACTTGTATTTGCTCTATCTAACAACTTAAAACATTGTGAGTTTTTTCTTCATTTACTCATTCATTTACTTAGTTAGGACTTTAGAAGAAGTGCTGCTTCATTAAACACTATCCTACTTAGTCTGTAATGATTCTACCTCTTCCACTCTAAACACGTTAATACATTAAGTAGTTTCATTTGTCTGCAGTGGGAAGAGGATGTTCTTAGCTTCTTGGGGCCTCTTTGATACATACTCTTTGGTGGTATAACAGTTCTGTGGAGGACTCAGCAGAGTCCACACTGTATTTCCGGGTTGATGGAGTTTTTTAGCCTGCATTGAAGTAAATTTGATATTTATTTGTCACACTCTGATGAGAACAATATCAATTCTGTGCTTCTGTAGAATGAAGCACCCAAGACTACTTCAGGTCTTTGCTCTTTCCCCGCAGTCTCTTCCTGCAGTAGGACTCCAGTGCTGGCGGTGGGAAGCCACTGTGTACAAGTAGTAGGTGATGAGATAATGCTCATTCTGTGGTGATGAGCTGGACCACTCATCTACTCTTTCGGTGCATCAGCACAGTAGTGAGACACGTGAACATGAAGGGAAAAGGAAGTAGGTGGCTGTTTTTCCACGGGACAGGCTGTCCTGCCACAACACCCAGGGCTGCTGGAGGGAGCAGCAGATTGCCAGCTCTGAGTCCCAGGGGGAGCAGCTGCCAGCTCCAGCTTGGCCTCAGAATGGGCTGCACGTTTTAGCAAGTACTTAGCGCTTCTGGGCAGGCTGGGAAAAAAACAACTTCTGGAGCTTATCTCCTTCATTAGCAGATTTCTGTCTGGTCTGAAGAGCAGGCACTGCAGTGACCAAAGATCCAAAGGGAGAAATGGGAAGGATGCACCCACTGCAATAGGATTCTTTCATGTAAACCCTGTTTTTTCCACAGAGGTCATGAAAGATTTCATTGACTTGGGAGGTGCCACCTCACCTCTCTCTCCTCAAAGGGAGCTTTTCACGCTCTGCTTAGTTCCCTTCTAAACAGTTTCATGTTTTCAGAGTTAACGTCACAATTTTTCATTGCCTAACAATTATATTTCTTTTTAATTTTAAAGTAGAAGTTTTATGGAATCCAAGTGTAACCTTTCTGTTTAGGTTCTTGGGCAATCACTGATTTGAACAACAGGGAAATTGAATATCAGTGGTGATACACTACTCTGCAGTAGTTGCAGTGAGACTTTGCTTAGTGTTTGCCATTCCTGAGGCATGGAATAAAATCACAAGTAATGTGCATGCTGTTAAGATTGCTTTGGGTTGTTTTTTTTATTTCTTTTCCTGTGGGGTTACTGACATACTGAGCTTCAGCAAAAAGGGTTAAATAGAACTTGAGTTATGAGTTTCAAATAATTGATGAAATTATGCTTGACACATTTGATCCATATTACTGCAATGTGTCAGCAACTGCAGTTGGTGTGTCAGTTCTGCAAGGAAAAAAGTGCAATGCAATTTCTTCTTTTTTGTGTAAAATCACACATATCCTCCTTGCAGGGATTTTCTTGTTCAGTGGGCTACAGTGTGGATATAGAAAAAAACATAATTCATTTATATGTAAATATAACCTGAAGGCTACACATATCTGAGCTGCTACAAAGACAGAGAGCATGTACATGAAAACAAATGGACCTCTTGTTGTTAGAAATTCATAGTTTACCATAATAGGGGTGTGGGGGGGAGGGTTGTCTTTGAAACCATATAGGTCAGCATTTCAGACTACTGTATTTGTGTTCCAATTGAAGGCGAAAATGGAAAAGCTTCTGGATGTTTGCTATTTTAAAGCCAACTTGAGGAGGGAGAAGCATCCTATTAGCAAATTACATGTTGTGAATAAGATATTTTAATGTTTGGCTTGTATATAGGTTTTGTGAGTTTTATTTGTTTTGGAGGGTGGGGTATGTGGGTCTTTTGGCAATTGTTCCATTTCTTTTTGTTACGTGAAAAGAAAATTTTAAAAAAACTGAAAGCAGAAATTATGTCTGTGGGTCTCACAAAATGCTGGGAGGTGCAAGAAATCTGGCATTCTAAAGCAAAAGAGAGGAGGGGGAGACAAACAAGGAGATGGTGGTGTCTTGCAGTAGCATTTGCTTTACCTGTTTTTTGTTCCTTGATATAGTAAAAATATTACCTTGCTGAAGTACTTTGCGTTGGACTTAAAATAGCATAAATTATTTTGAGATAACTTCACATTAACCACCACAAATTCCTCACTTAACCTGTCACTGTTGCTGGAGATACAAGTCTTAGCTTCTATTGATGCATCTTCTGCTTCAGCAAGGGAAAATGCAATCAAGTTTTATAGCTATTTTAGAAGAGTCAGTGATAAAAGCAAACCAATGCCTTCTCTAATAAGTATTAAAGACCAAACCCATGCAATTTGTAGTAAGTGTTTCTATTGTCTTAAAAATATCCTGGAGATTTATGCACTAAACTCAGATTAATGCTAATAGGAGTTACCTAAGATAATAGATCATTTATTGAGTGTGGCACTTCCCTTTAACATCTTTTCTTTTCTATTATTTTTTTAATGAAAATAAAGTTAGGATTAGAGTTTATGGTATAAAGAACTTTCTTTCCTTCTTCTCTGTAGGCATGCTTTCTAAGAAGCGTATGGACCATGAGGAAGCCCATGTATTAGTAGCCAGTTTCTACTAATCTCGCTGAAGAAAATGAAGCCACGTTTCAGCTTTGCCAATCCTTTTCCCACCCTGTTGGCTGAATGAGAGATGGTCATGTGATTATGCTGACAGCCCAGCATGCATTTGGTAGACCTGTGGTTAACTCGTTCCCTCTCCATGTGTCTGCTCTTACAAAGTTTTGTCCTCATGATACTGTGCTTTCATTCTGCCAGTATGTGCCCAAAAGGCTGCCTCTGTTCCCACTCTGGAGGTCTGAACGTCAGCTGTAGCAATGCAAACCTCAAGGAAATACCCAGAGATCTTCCTCCAGAAACAGTCTTACTTTATTTGGACTCCAATCAGATAACATCTATCCCCAACGAAATTTTTAAGGACTTGCACCAATTGAGAGTCCTCAATTTATCAAAAAATGGGATTGAGTTTATAGATGAACATGCCTTTAAAGGGGTGGCAGAAACCTTGCAGACTCTGGATTTGTCCGACAACCGGATTAAAAGCGTGCACAAAAACGCTTTCAACAACCTGAAGGCCAGGGCCAGAATTGCCAACAACCCCTGGCACTGTGACTGCACGCTGCAGCAGGTGCTGCGGAGCATGGCCTCCAACCACGAGACGGCCAACAACGTCATCTGCAAGACCTCTGTGCTGGACGAGCACGCGGGGAGGCCCTTCCTCAACGCTGCCAACGATGCCGACCTCTGCAACCTCCCTAAAAAGACTACTGACTACGCCATGCTGGTCACCATGTTTGGCTGGTTCACCATGGTGATCTCGTACGTAGTTTATTACGTCCGGCAAAACCAGGAGGATGCAAGGAGGCACCTTGAGTACTTGAAATCCCTGCCAAGCAGGCAAAAGAAACCAGATGAAGCCGATGACATTAGCACTGTGGTATAGTATTCTGAGTGCAATGACTGCCTTTGTGATGGAAGCAAGAGTTGGATGATGCTAAAACCAGAGGTTGACTCCTAACGTTCATTGTAAACATTAAGACTTTTGGGGCTTTTTTTCCTGTTTAACTGAATTATGCCACTGTTGAGCTTTCTAACGGAAAGTTTTGTCTGGGTGGTAAACTTCACTTATTTCTCTGGTGGTATCCTAAAGCAAGTGAATTAATATGTAAACATTAGTTTAGACCCATTCCACTATTTAATAACGAAATTTATTTTTTTAATTTAAAAACCAAATAAAAGCTTAAATTTGAACCATGTAAAGCAGAGTAATTTATTGATCAGGAACCTGTCCAGTGCCACAGCACTCTTGGTTTGTTCAGTACTCATAAGGTAGAAGAGAGGAGCGCTGATAAAGTGGGCTGTGAGACACCCAGGACTGGAGAGTTCCCAAAGGGCGCATCTCACCCACAGGTGCAGGGTGAGCAGCTGGTCAATGGTGGCTCGTTCATGCGCTGCTGTGGTGGGAAAGGGGCACGGTGTGGGCAGAGCAGAGTGCCCTGACTGAGTGTATGGGACAGAGGGCATTTCAGCAGTGCTGGGGAGGAGGCAACCTGGAGGAGCTGCGCCTCAGGACGTCGAAGAGAGGTAAGCCAGGAGTATGTGGTGGTTTTCATCTTACACCCACTTACTGCCTCTCATAAGCTTCAGGCAGGTGACCTCAGCACTGAGGAGTACAGCAAGAAGGCAACAGTGAGCTTAGGTTGCTGGTCAAACTAGAGTACCACTAGTGATAATTAAAAAAGAATCTGATGGGTTTCATCTGTGTATTTGGTCATAAGTAAATGTGACTTCTGTTTTTTAGGGAGCAGCCTTTTAAAAAATTGAAGGAAATAAATTAATATATAGGCTAGGCATACTCTATTGTGTGTTAGGATATATGTATTTTTTTATATGATTTTGTGGCTAAGTTTTTGGGAAAATAAAAAGTCCATGTGCAGTTAAACTCAACCTTGCATATGAAATGGATATTTTAAATCTCTACTATCTTTAAAAACAGTTTTTTTCTCTTTTCTTAGACAAAATCTTCAAAGGGCACAAATCCACAAAAATGTATTCTTCTTGTCCTTTATACCATAATACAATGATGCTTGTCCCTGGGTCCCTAATAGATCCAGTCTAACTGACATTGGAGTATGTATTATGGAAGGGTGAATTAAAAAATATATAAAACGCTGCTTTGCAAGAATTAAGTGTTAAAGGTCAGCCTTAAAAAAATTTTAAAACCCTCCAGAGTAATCTCTCCCATTAGTTTATCCATTATTTCTGTTGAGGTTCTGTTACAAGGGCAGAAGTTTGTTTATCTTAGTTTTTTCAGAACACTGTTAAAATAATAGCTAAAAATTGTTTCAAAGCTAGCAAGAAAACAGGAAAAAAAAAAGAAAAAAATTAAATGGACGTAGACTCAGCTTTTTATGTAATCTTTGCACTTTTTTGTCATCTGTGAGTCCTTGTGACCAACTTAGCTGTTTACATGTCTCCATAAGCAGTTTTTGGCAAATTTAGAGAATGTTAATGTTCGTAAAGGGCGCAGTCTGTCCATAAAATATACACTGTCTGATATTTCTGTCCCTGCCACTGACTCCCTTAAGTAAAAATTTTATTTTCTAAGGAGAGGCGCTTGTTGATTAAACATCCTCCTTAGCATTTTATGCTTTCCTGTTTCCAAGCTCTGACTATCTGCCCCAGCTCCCCATGCTCTTTGTGGCCTTCTGCAGGACCCAAAAGCAGTTAAGTACACTTGTGAGTCTGAAGAGAGCAGAGAAAATGTTTCATTGTGCTGGAAATATAAAAAATTCTACTGAACATGTAGTGTCTCTGTGTAGGCTGAGCAAAATTACTTCCTGATATAATTCCCCTAATTTCTCTGAAATTTCTTTTAGAGTAAAATTGGTCTCATTTCTATCACTGTGTTCCCCAAGCAATATTTAGGATCCCAGCTAATATGCTACTGTAGGAAAAAAGCAGAGTGGACTAGCTAAAAGATGTGTCCAAGCTGGAGGTACTAACAATCAAGAATTCTGTGTTGTTTATTGACAGCTGAATGCAAGAATTTATCCACAAAATCTGGACAAAATTATTTAAACAACATGTAAGAAATTCTGATCAGTCTTAAAACACTTTAAAAACACTTGGCAGGTTTTAAAAATTTAATTTCAAGCAACATTTTCCAAAGGATTCCCTCTTCTCAAAACTGACTAAGAAAAATACATATAAGTTATCTTTAGGTTTTCTGGGTTTTTTATTTATTATTTGATCCATAAGACAGGATCTGGTATCGTTTTACCCCAGCTGAATTTCTGGCATTCCAACTTCAAATTGTGACCCAAACAAATTTAAACCAAGTCAAGCATTACTCTGTAGAAATGCTTTGGAGGGATGGTTCCAAGAAGATTAGAAGATGCTTGTTTTTACTGTGTATGTTTCACACCTTTCTTTCCAAAACTGCTGTCTGTAGAAAAGCCTACGTGCTGCCCTTTGAAGTCAATGGCACAAACTTTTAGAATTTGTTTAAAGTTAAACACTTCAAGGAGTTACTTCATTTACAAAACCAATTTTGCTGAGAAATTACTAACTCGGTGTATTTTTATCTGTGATACCTTGGCATGTAAATACAGATGAGAGGAAACGGATGTTTCCTGATTCACAGGAGATAGCATATGATAGAAAATAAGAAGGGATATACATATCACAGTGATTTAGTTTTTTTCTATTAATATGCTTCAGGAAAAGTAGTGCTGAGGCTTAATAGCTTAAATGTGATTGATTTCTCTACCCTGATTTTCTTACAGAAAACATCAATAATTTTGTTTCTAAATGGTAAAGGATACATCTCAACATTTGTTTTTTCTTAAAACAAATGGTGATTTTTCTCTGTTAATTTTCTAGTGTTATGTTCTGTGGTATGATCTGTGGTAGTGCATTTGATCTGTGTGTATTAAGGCTCAGGCTTTATGTGTTTCTTTTATTCTCAGTTTCATACAGTATTAGATACAGATATGTTCGCTATTAATGTACATTATATTCTTTAGTCTTTGGTAGCAAGATTTTGCACTGCAATTGCCATAAATTTCAGCAGTTGAGTATGAACAGAAAATGTTCTGGTCTTCCCAGGAAGAAAAGAAGATACTAGAATTTTTGTTTACCAAATGGATGCCATGCAGAAAATCTAATACATTTGTTTTTCAGCTTGAAAGGGGAAAATCACAAGTATTAGAAAGCGAAAACAACAAAAAAGAAAATTAAAAGGAGCAGCTGAAGTCTTAAACACTTGAAGATGTCATGGAGACTTGCAGCATGTTTAGATATGCAGTGGGGTCTCGGGGTGAATCTAAATCAGTTTTTAAAAGGGTGTCACTCTACTTCCACACCTGGAAAAAGAGCTAAACAAGAATAAATGAGATATTTTAAAAACAATATTTAAACGTTAGGAGGGAATTCTAAAGAGGGAAAATATAGGAAGATATAAATTCTGGTGAGGTTACATGTAAAGCCATAGTATAGGCAAAACAAATGGGAAGATTTTTTCCTAAGTAAGGTATAAACAGGAGTCCAAGTTTAGCAAGAGCCAAGAGAGTTAATTGGGTATTAAGGGGACACTGAATAGATAGGGCAAATGTTTTGAAAGAAACTAGGCTAGTGTTTGAGAAGGGAAAAAAGTCACCTATCAATTAGTTACTGGTTAAAAGATAAGAAACAAAAGTAAGAAGACTTGAAGAAGAATGGTTGCTGAAATTTCTGAGGTGTCCCACAGAAATCAGAATGGGTGCAATAAAGTACAGTGTATTCCTGAGTGATGTGGAAAAGGGAGTTGATAATGAGCTGGTAACACTTGTGGGTTATAAACAGTTATGGAGGGCAGTCCAGCCTACAGCTAACTGTGAAGAAATACAGAAGGTTCTCACATTTCTAAGGTGGCAGATGATGATAAAAAGAAGGTTGGATTTGGTGTGAATAATTACAAAGTACTGCAGATGGCACATCTGAACATGAGGATATTCTCTAAATTGGCTGTAATCAAATGGAAAAAAACATCTTGGAGGCACAGTGGGAAGCTCTTCAATGACAAACATCAGAATTTATTAGGAGGGAAATAATCAAACAGCGTGGTGGAATGGCATGATAAACCACTGAATAGAATTTGTGATGAACGCACATCTGGAACGCTGCATTTCAGTTCAGGTTCTACTCGCCTTCAAGAAAAAGGAACTTACTTCTGAAGTACTGAATATGTAGAGAAAGATATTAAGATAATCAAGGATATGAAGTTGTTTCTATAGGAGAAGTCATCCCCATGTCATGGAGGTGAGATGCCATTAGAACTCATTGTAATAACAGGAGTAGTAAACAAAAGGGAAATTCAGAAGCACTGATCTCTGTTTCTTGCAGCAGAAAGCAGCAGTCTGTTAGACATTATCAGGCAATGTATGCTGGGGGTTTTTTATAACATTTTTGTAAAGAGCATGCATTTAAATGAAGTACATGTTACTGTGGAGAAGAAAACATAATCAAAGGTAGGACTGCACAAATTCTTAGAAGTCAAAGTTGTTAGCAGTTAACAATTCTAACATTATATAGATACAGTTCTCAACGAAGAAAGTCCCTGCTCATCCCAGGGAGCAGAGATGGTTTCCCTAGGAAAGGCTCTCAGATTTGTGCTCCTCTTACTCTCTGAGGTGCTACTGTGGGTGTTTGTTGAGGAAGGGAAGGTGGGCTTGATTTGTATGGCACCAGTGCTTTCATATGTCCAGCAGGAGGCAAATCCAACTGCCTCCCTGAGAGAAAGGAGAGGGTATTTGTAGCACAGACAAGGAGATTTCCCATGCATGGATAGGGAATGAAGTCCAGGAAAAGCGAAATCCCACTTAAATGTTGGGGTCTTCTCAAGGTGTCTGTGAATTGCAGCATTTACTGCTGGACAAGGTTTGAGCACTCTCTGCTGATTTGTGCCAAGACTGTGTTAACTAAAGGAATTACAGCTTTCCACTGGGGATCTGTGGAAAAATTAATTCAGACCTTGCTTGACATGTTGAGGCAAATTAATACTACTCTTACAACTCACCTGGTGGTCCATCTAGAAAGGATGGGAATTTCAATGCAGGTTCTTCATTAAAACAAGGCTAAGCACTTTTTCACAAAGAAATCCTTTCATTGTTGTTTCTTCAAATGAAAACTGGTGTGATGACTTCTTGAAAGTGTAAGCACTTCAGCAGTGCTTATGACAGGGAAATGCCTGGAAGCTTTGGTTTTGTTTTGCTCAAGTGAAACTGAGGGGTGAAACCCAGCAACAAGCATCAGACACAGCGTATATGTGCCATGCCATAGCAATATGTGAGGGAGGTGTTTTCTGCATGCCAGTGCATCCATGAGTACGTGCATGTGCAGGGCATCCATGCATCTCTCAAGTTCACTCGTATTTCCCTGTGGTTAGTCATGTGCATGACTGTGTCAGTTAGCTGTACATACACATGCATGCAGATAAAATAGGTTCTCCTTTGGATGCTTTCATTTGCCCTATTTAATCATGAAAAGGGTTGCTTTGTTGCTTCAGAGCCATGATTCATGCTGCATTTAAGCCAAGTATACCTCAATCCTCAGCCTTTCACAATGCTCCCTGATCCCAGTACCAGCTGCACAGAATGTGGAAGAAAATGAGGCGAAACTGGTACAAGTGTGCAGACAGGCACATAAACAGACCTCTTTCTGTAATCCTTAATCACATCCATTGGCTACCGTATCATGCTGTTACAGACCTTTGTGAACAACTTTTTGTTTTCCAGCTGGCTCAGAAAGCAATAAAACTTCCTAGAAAGCAAGATATTTAGGTGGATGATGTAATGCCTTCTAGCTCATAAGGAACAGCCGCATTTGTGAAAACTGGAGAGTGCAAATGCAGCTCATGTTCCTGGATCTGTTCTCTTCTGCACTTGTAAATGAGTAGGTTCTTGGCATTACAAGTGTGTTTGGCTGTGTTTTTCTCCTAGGAGATAGTTATGGCCCTTGGAGGAGATTCCTTGAGATGGCTATGAGTCTGAATACAGCTGCTAATTCCAAAATAAATGCCGGAATGAAAAATGAGATGGTTTTAGGATTTCCCTACTGCAAGGAAATTTGAGAAGCAGTTAAGTTTTTGGGAAATCAATCATCAGTATTATATTTACTGCTGTTTTGAGGTTTTAAAAGCACATTGTGAGCATCCTGGTGCTTTGGTGGGGCAGTCTGCAAGTAGATTTCATAACAAAGCAGCAATCTCCGTAGCCTGTTAGTGGCAGATTAAACTGGACATAGAGGGAAAAAACCCAAACAAACAAAAATCAAACCAGCACAACAAAAACACTAACAACAGCAACAAAACCCAAATAAGCAAAAAAACCTAAAAAAAAAGTCCATATGTTGAGCCGTTACATATTTAGGTATCTTCATCCTTCACAATTAGTGTATACTAATTGTATATAATACTGTATATTGTATATAATACTGCCTTGAATTGAAAAAGTATAAAGAATAGCTCCATTTTAATTTGGAAAACATAAGTCTATTTAAATACATCTGCCCTAGCACTGGTAGTGCATGAGCTGACACTACTCATATTTAAATGGAGATTGAAGTTGAACATATTAGCTAAACCTTGTCACTTGTAAGGTCTGTTTCTGTCTCTCTCTGCACATCTGTAAAAAAACCTTTAGGTATATATTAGAAAAATACACATTTTCTTTACATAGGTGTGGTTATAAAATCATTCTCTTTCAAATAAGGTTTGAAAGTTTTTAATATATAATAGCAAGGAAAGAATTGAGAAGGAAAAACAGATCCCAGAACTTTCAGGTTGCCTTCAGACATCAAAGCAGACAAAAAGGAGAGGAAAAAAAAAAAGCCCTATCAAAACCTATTCTTTTTTTCTTCCTTTGAGGATTAGCTTTGTTCTCAATGCTGCATTTCATGGTTTACTAATTTTTTATTTCTGTACCTAAGCCAGATTAACATTCACTTTCAGCAAAATCTCATATATGGTGTTCTTAGCCACAGAGAATACTGAAACGTGGCACATTGTCTGAAAAAAACCCTGTGACTGCAACAAATAAGCTCTAGACAGAGTATCTCCATACCCTGTTAATTAAATTTACTGGCAAAGGAAAGTTGTTGAATCAAGGAAATATTAGTGGGATTTCAGTTTTTCAAGTGGATGCTGGCTTTTATGTTGCTAATTGACTGTATTGGGGCAATCAGCACACCTTTCCCCAATTGTATTTCAGAAGCAGCAGGTCTGGTTGCTGTTACGGAACACAAAGCCCACTGTCCCTTTATTCACATTGTCCTTAATGACAAGGGCTTTGAGGAGCACTGTATCTGGGAAATGCCATCCTGAGAGCAATTTGTTCAGTCTCATCTCAGCATTGCCAGCTGTGTTGGTCTGGGCCACTTGTAAAAGGAGGGAAATCGCTGTTTGGATGAGATCTGTGAACTCTCTCCCTCTTGAAGGGATTTGCTTACCACTAGTAGCAGATACATCACAGGTCAGGATCCCAGAGACTTCATCCTTTAAAACCATAGGGAGCTTGCTTTCCTTTAGAATGATACAAGTTAGTTTCGGTACATCAAAATTTCCAGTACTACAAACTGAAAAACACCAGAATAGCCCATTTGATTTTCAAGACAAGTGTGTCTAACCATATTGCAGCTGTACTCAAACTAGAATATTTTGCCCTGTCTTTAGTCTTTTGTTGTTTAGTATTACATTTGTGGTTGAATAAACTTCATGGGTCTTCAGACTGAATCTTCAAGCAAGCTTGTTTTCTCTTTTCAGAAATTATTTTCGATTGCTATTAATTGTAAACCTCACTGGGAAACTGATTGATGGGTCATCAAAGATTTGTTCTTTTCTCATGTGTTTTGCAAGTCTCATTAACTGATTAATATATTAGGGATTTTTACAAAGTAAATGAGATATGTATGCACCACCTTTTCTTTTAAAAAGGGCTAATAAAAAAATGAACAAAGTAAAATTTCCTGATTCTATTCTGAAGTTCTGAAGTAGAAAAGGACAATCTGTTTAGAGCTGGGTAAGATATAAAGGTATTGCTTCTAACAACAAGCTCTGAAGTACATATTTTTCTTTTCAAAAGCTGTGGCAACCCTGAAACTATAGTTAAATGATGGTAGATGCAAATTGCAATGCTGAAAATAATTTAGATAATTTAAAAAAATCCATCTCTCTCTTTGTTTCTCACCCTATAATGTACCAAAATTCCTGTCTGAACTTGAAATTGTGCTTTCTTTGTTAGCAAACTTTCTTCCCAAATTCAGGAATGTACTTTGGACTGTATATAAGACAGAAGTTTTGATATTGCCTTCGGTGGGATCAGCATTTCTTCAATAAATATGTTATTGGTTCAGAGTGAACTGAGCCATCATACTGACAATTGCTTTTGTAATTTTGAAAGCGTAAATTAAGATTTCATATCTGAATAATGACATCACACAGCTCTGCAGTGGTGCACCCTCAGAATTCTAGCATGGCAATGAGGAACTATCCTTTCCTTAGCCTGGTGGCAGCCATGACAATTACTTTAATTTTTTATTGTTTATATGACAAAAGACATGTAGTGACTTTTTGTATTTGGCTCTACATAGACCTCTGGAACCTCTTAAGTATGTGTGTATGAGGACAGGCTCTTAGAGTGAAGAAAGAAAGGTATTTAAGAGGGTTGACTGCATGTTATTATCTTCCAGTAATGGGTAGCAGTTCAGGCAACATCACCCACAAAGTTACTTTATAGCAAAATCGCTGGAGTCAGCAGGCTTCTGGAAAATACCCACTGCTATTGTTTAAATGCTTGTGTTCCAGTATTTTTCCACAATTATTTTTGTTTCTGCAGCATTGTGTTCACTCTCTTAGCACCACTGTGGAGGTGATTGTTTTGGGACGAACGAGCTCTGAATTTCCAAACTGACCTGAGGGTGTGGAAAAAAGGTCTTTCATAGAAACTACCTCAATTAAAAATATGTCAGTACATAATCGTGGACCTGAGGAGACCTGACCCACATTCCATGCCTGGCCCCTGACTGCCTGAGTAAATAGATGCCATACTTAGCACAGAGAACAAATGGTTTGGGCTGAGAAGGGTGAGTCATTCAAAGCCAAGTTGCTTTTCCTGAAAGCACACAGAAATGCAATGATTAAATAGGCTTTACATTTGGAAAATCCTGCAGGCAAGTCTTTAATCAGTCTTGAAATGCTTTTCCTTGTGCTGCCAGTAGATTTGTTTTGACACAGCGTGGTGATGACTCTCGGTATGGCAGTCAGTTTTAGCTGGTAGAGGCGTATGGGTGACGACTGCTCACGTTACGTGAGCACAGTGTTGGGTGTCTGACGAGTGTGCTCCTTCTGCTGCAGGTGCTGGATGGAGCTCAACGGAGAACCAGCTTTTCCACACAAACTGAGAAGATGCCTGAGCTGCGTGGGCCGCCTGAATTCAGGGAGAGTGAGCAGATGGCACCCCTCACTGCAGTCCTGCTGATGCTGTTCCTGATGAACTTGGTTTGAAATACCAGTTTTCATTCCTTATGGAAAACCACAGTGGATCATGACATGTGGACCTCAGCTGTTTCAGCTTCCTGTTCCCATACATGTGTGTGTGCACTTGTGTGAGTGCAGCAACATTTGACTCAGCTAGGTCTTGCTGGTGGGAGAGTAGGAATTTCTGTGCTGGACCTTGTGAGTTACTGTGTGTACAGATGATAAGGTTGGGTAGCAACAATGTCCTCGGGAAGCTCTCTGCACACTTGTTGAAGAGTGGGTGGGTGAGGGTCAGAGCATGCTTGCCATAATCATGTGCTATTGCAGTATTCATATAAGTGGTTCATGTTCATTTTATTTTCTGTTCTCTTAGTGGTTTAATACTGGAGCCTCTTCTGTAAAAATGAAAGAGCAATTAAATCATTACTTATCAGTAATGCCATCGTGTTTCTGACATAATGAAGAAGCACTTAATTACTGTATGTTACATGTCACATCAGAGCCTGTCATGTTGCTTTTCTCTGGGAGACTCCTCAGGGAAGGAGTCAGCCAAGATCTTGGTACATCCTTGCCTGACTGCAGGGCACACGGCTGAGCAAAACACACCTTGTTCACCTGGCAGCTACCCTCAGGTTCTCTGTGTCTGTCAGAGGCAAACTATCTACTTGTCTCTCAAATATTGTGCATTTCCACATGTAAACTTCATTTGTTGTTGGAGAAAAGATAGCATTCAGAGGAGGTAAGTGAAGGGTGATGAGAATCTGTGAGTTATGCTTCCAGGGAGAAAAGAGTGGCTGGGGTAGATGAAGCAAAACTTAATTTGAGGCAAAGGGTTACAGGAGTGCCTGGAAAAGTTAATAAACCCCAGTAATTTGGCGGTCTGTATATGGGAGAAGCCCTGATGTCTCTGCAGAGAAGGCAGGAAGAGGAGGGAGAAGCTGAGGTAGGACACCTACCTGGAGAGGATGCTCTGCATGGCATTCATTCAGGCAGGTGCTGGGGAGGGAAGGGGAGATGCAGGGAATTCCCCTGTTCAGTTGCCCCAACCCTTGCTGACACCATAACCTGCTTTCCACTTCTGTCTGAGGGAAAAGCTGAGCTAGGAGAGAGAGGTATTAGGATGCTTATGCTTCTGATGATCAGTTACCCAGTCCCACCTGGTCTGCCTGGACAGCTGGAGCTCTTGAGACCTGGGTTGGTGGAAGACATCCCACTGCTGGCACTGCTCCTTCTGCAAGGCTGTTTCCCACTGAGTGGGGTGGGGCAGAAAAGGTTCCAGCCTCTCTGGTAGCTGCTGGGTTGATCTGCCTCTGCTGTACTGCTACCCCATAGTTCGGATCTTCAAGCTGATGCTTGGCTCTTCCCTGTCCAGCCCTCATCAAGGGCTGAAAAGGAAAGACTTTTTCTTTCTAGGAGATGAATCATAAATAATGTCCATTTTCTGATTTCCCACTGAAAGGTTTTTAAACCAGCTGCATGTGCCCTTTGAAACATAGGGAAGCTGTAGTGTATATATCCCTAGTGTGCCTCTGTCTGCTTTGTATGTATTTTTAAAAATTTTTAAGCTGCGACACCACCGACCCTGCTGTAACGTTTTCCTGGGTGAAATCCAAAAGTGTAGAGGGTCAGATCCTTACCTGCAGTAATTCAGTGTAATTCCATTAAAATTAAAGGAGCAGTTCTCATTTATCACAGTAAAAGTACTCTTGAAGAAAGTATTTTTAATTGCCAGCATCCTCATTGAGTGTGAGGGAAAGAAATCCATGGTAATTTGGGGGGAACATTTAGCCAGTCTACTTTAAAGGCTTTCCTTTTTCAGTTGTGCCTAGGGATTCCTGTCACAGAAAAATATGCTGATAAAGGGGATGGTTTGGCACAAGTTTAATTCAGCATTGGCTTAAGCTGTCAGGGCTAAGTAGATCAAGAAGAATAGCACTCAAATTATGACAGCTTCAAGGCTTTGTAGATAAGAATCTAATTTTAATTATGATTTTCACTGAATTTTGAAAAGATTGTATTCTTTCATCAGGGCGCAGAAGGACAAGAATCATATACATGAACTCTTTCACCTTAAAGCTAGGAGTAAACTTGTCTTTGGTTTCAGCCTAAAGCCTGTGAAGGCAAATATAATTTTGTTCCTTTTCCTGGAATTATGTGGTACAATATTATTGTTGCAAAGTTATTATTACACTGAAAATGTTGTTGCTATATGGCAGGGACAATAAAGCAGACTTTGCTAAAACCAAAATTTTTCTTCAGTTGACTAAAGACATGTCTCCCTCCCAGTTTAGAGGTATCTTCCTCACCCAATAAGATTTTTAAAAAATTAAGTTACTTTTAAAATACCAGTCTCAGGCTTTGTCTTAAGTTAAAAACTTTTAAACCAGAGGTTTATTAAGGTTATTGTTTATAATGCTAGCATTATGTCACTTGCTTCTATGAGGAATTTATGGATAAATAGTTTACAAGCAGGCATCCTGTATTATGTAACTTATTTTAGATACAGTGGCTGTCTCTACCTAAGATCCTTATCATTGTCCAGGAAATGAGAATTTCTCAGGTCCATTATCACTCTTAATTCCATTAAATGTTCTCAAACACCGTGAATGTAAACCCTTGTTATCTGTTGCCAACCTCCTCCAAGCCCTCATCATTCTTAGATGGGAAGGGATGGGAGTAGTCTGCTGGAGTGCTTGATATCAACAAACTCCTGATGAAATAGAGGACAATTGTTCCATTTTTAAACAAATATACCTGGGTGAAGCTCACCTGTGAAAGAAAGAATCTATGGAGCATGATTAGAAAGGTGTTCAGAAAACAGATGGTTCACTTTTATTATTTCCCTCTTTCTTCTTTTGCACTTTTGAAATTGAAGTCCTGCAGAATTTTGCGGTGATTGGAGAAATAGAAAAGTAGTGAATTGCCAAATGAGAGGATGTTTAATAAGAATAAGGAAAGGGTTTTTTTAAGTCAGATTGTCTCAGACTCTGCTAGTATGTAATTATTTTTAGTGGCTAATTAACTTCAGATAAAAGAGATTATAAAGTCTTTAACATCAATTTCGATTCCTCATGAAGATGCAAGAACTCAAATATCCTTAATGCATCCTTTATCAAGCCATGGAAAGTGTGAAAGACTATGCTCTTGATCTTTCAAATAGATCTGAAGTAAAAGAAAATGAAGAAGGTTTTAGCTTTATTCTCTTCATCTGTCCTTGACCTAGCAGCTGTAATTTAGCCACCAAATTGATGGGGAAGACAAGCTTCATGCGAAATGTGTATCTTCCCTCATGTCAGCTAAAATGGAAGGAATATTTGGTGTAAAGGTTTTAATTTCTTTTAATTTCCCAAAGTTTCAAACTGACCTGTGCAGCTCTACATATATAGATACTTAAAACCAAATTTGCAAAATGTCAGGCAAAAGTCTGATTGAGTTTATAAATCTAGCCTTAATGAGGAGACTTAAGGCTGTATTATTCAGATTATTTTGGAAGTCAAGGTGATTAAAAATTTCTCTTAAATACAAAGGCATCCTTCAACATCTTCTTAATGAAGACCTTAAGATTGGAAATGCCTGTTTAGGAAGATGATAAAATGCAGAAGTCAAAGCATCTTTCTTTAATAAAAATAATCCTTCATTTCAAATGTGCAGGGCAACCTGGGAGAATGAAGACAAGCCCAGGACCCCTTTTTTTTGTGCTGAGCTGTGGTGCTGACAAATGCTGAGTGAGGGTCTGAGGGGATACTGCTGTCAGTGGGGTGAAATCAAACAGATGGAAGCTCTGCTTTCTGGCTTTACCTGGGGTGAGGGCAAGGTGTGGCTTAGCCAGTTTTCTGGGTTGTCAACCTGGTCATCAGCAAGAGTTTGCCCTGCTCCTACCTCCACACCTTGAACCTTCCCCACCATGCATGGGACTGGTGTTGTGCTCACCCGGATCATATCCCATATGCCCCCCCAGGTGTGGGGATGTTTGTGGCAAGTGTTTTTTCCCTTCCCACTTTGCTTTTTTTCTTCCTGTCAATTGCTGAAGGGAAGATTCAGTCCCCTGTGTCGATGCAGAACAATGACATACCCCAGCAGGGTAAATAAAGCAAATACAAGCTCTGCAGAACAGTTTGTCTTCCCCACTTGTGATTCCCGTGATGGGAGGAAGCGTGTTTAGAAAAGGTCTCATGTTTTGAGAGTGCTGTTTTCTACATGGAATGTGCTCTCTGTATCTTTTGCATATAGGGTGAGAGGGGCTCTGGCACTGTAAGAACAAAGGCCAAAGAGCTCCTCTAAAACACATGCAGCTTGCTAGTAACCACTTTTAAAGAGAAGACGTTGCTTTTATATCCTGTTTTCTAAGACTATCACCAGAGGAAAACTGCATTTACTTCAGTGTCTTGAATGAGGATGAAGGGCTCAGAGTATCCAAATTCTTGGTTACTCCTTAGAATTAAAGGCCTTGTTGTCAGACATCATATCCTAATGGAGTATGAATTAATCATCTGGCTGGGAAAGTCTGGTTTTAGAAATATGTGACATACTGAAGTGCTTCCACTTTTGCTCATCAAATTCAGTATGAAGATCAATTTGTGCATCTGCAACCTCTTCAAAAGTAGCTGACAACAGAATAGCTTGTTTGCTCAGAGACAAACTTCTATGGCTTGTTACATGATATGGAGTGTCTGAGTTCACCTTCCTGTCTTGTTTTTGCAGTTATCCTAGGAAAAAGGGTTGGGGAAACAACAGAAAACCTTGAGAGAGACTAGAATAAAAAAAAATACTCTGTGACAGAATTTTACAGTTGAAATAAACTGTATTTTATGTCATTCCCTTGTACACCCAGCTGTCTAAACTATTTTCACTCACCTGAGACCTGTCAGTGTTAGAAGCATATGCTAAGATGTTCCACTGCTGATGATAGGTATGACATTCAGCAAAATAGTTGCAAAATTTTACATATAGGGGCATGCAATATATTTTTCCTGATCATCCCTATCTACCATTGAAGAACACCAAAGTTCACACAAGGATTTCTAGTTGGCTGGTTTTGAATTAAATTTTCAAAGGCCTTACATTACTCTTAAGTCCTCAAGCACATTTGCACTTGCTCTCCCTTGCTTAATGTACTTGTTATAAAAAGTAAAAGGTACTATCTTTTCTTAGACTTGTGAATATAGCTGAGAAATAGGGGGGGCACCCAGTAGACAAGATCTTTCAAACTGCAGAAACTGAAACATTCTTGCTTGCTTCTTTTTTTTCTCCCAATTATGTCAGTTGGCTACAAAAACATGTCAACTTCTCCCACGTATCTTGCCAGAGGCCTTATGACAGCTAAGACAATGCTGTTGCTGTTTAAATGGATGCAGTGTTTTCAGTTTCTGAGAACAAATGGTATTCATCATCCCACTAATATTGATATTCATAGAAGGGACCACTGGTTTACCAATCAACTGCTTATTTTACAAGCCTGTCTCAAAACAGCCCTGACACCACTGTCCACTTTTCAAAATAATTTTGTTCCAGCTCACTGACAACATTTAAGAGTTTTCTGTCAAATTGGAGAAAACACAGACTGGTAAATATGGAGTAAATGGGATTTCAAGCAATCTAAATGTAATGATTTTCGCTAGATGATCGGGAAGAGTTTGCCTGTTGTTAAACAAAGTTTGGACATATTTGTTAATCACATCTGTCATTGCTTCAGACTTGGTCTGCAATTTGTGTTACTGCAGAGCCCTAGACACCCATGTCTCTGTTCAGGGAGTATAAACACACAGTGAGTCTTCCTCAGCATTTCAGTGCCACTGCAGCATCCTAAGCATGTTTCTTGTGACCATGTGCAAGGCTAATGTCAGAATTTCCAGGGAGGAACAACAAGAAGGCTCATATGCACAGAAAGCAGAGTATACTCATGTACAAAAAGCACAGGCTCACCCTAAAAAAGACCTGAGCAAAATCTGCACTAATAGAATGTAATAAAAGTGGTGACACAGTGTGTGACCAGTTTCACAGTTTCTGATGTTTCTAAAGTGATTAAGTATAAATAATCAAACCATGAAGACATTTTTGCTGCTCAACAGGCATCTTGGCACCATTGTGTCAGCTTCTCAGGGACAGCCGATGACACATTAGTCGGAGGATAAAGTAATGGGTTCACAGAGCACATCAGCAACAGATCAGTATTTCAAGCAAAACAGAAATGCAAAAAAAAAAAATCTTCAGGAAATTTCTGCACAGAAGAAACCAAGGGGAAAATATTAAGAGAACAAGAAGAGTTATGTTATCCTACTGAACTGTGTGTTGTGATGGTGCAGCACAGAATTGAAGTCGGTGCCATTTCTTAGAACAGATTTCTAAGCATTTGAGAAGAGTTGATTCAAACTGATGTGAAAAAGTTGCCTTTTTTTCTCTTTGAGAAGTGGTTGATATTTTGTGAACAGGTCCAAATAGTGCTTAAATTTTCCTGGGTTTGTTTCTTTTGGGGTTTTTGATGTTTTTCCTCAGTTCAGAATAAAATATCTTACTTTACTACTCCATAGAAAAATTATCTTTTAACCTTGAGGCATATATATTAGTTTTATTTCATTTTAGCTTATTCAGCTGCAAAGCAAGTAGAGTGAATCTAAGCTATTGGTTTAGATGTTTTATAATTTGTTGGCTTCCATTTAAAGCCAATAACCCTAACACTTCCATAACACTTCGTGACTGTGCTAGTTCTCAAAGAAATAACACACACATGCAGCTTTCATTGATCTTTGGGAAGGCTGGAACGCTCTTCTGTTAACATTTTAAAAGCCATTAAAACTTTTAATTAAACAGTGTGATTTTTGTGCTATCAAATTATTCCTTAGCCTTATTGAAAGAGATAACAGAGTCCTTTCTGCCACTTGTCATTCCTCTGTTATGCTGAGGTGCACCATTCTGAAATGGTTCATAGGAGGCTGCTCAGCTACGAATGTGTGAAATGGATGCAATGACCCAGCAGTGCATCTGGGGAGCTGGCTCTGCTACAGGGCTTTGCATTTAGCCACTGTGGGAGAAAACCGCTTCTGGATGCAATTATCCTGGCACTGCGTGAAGGCTCAGCAGTCAAACAGTCCTGCTTCTACAGGAGTCACAGTCTCTGGAGGTTTGAATCAGTGTAGTAAGTACAGTGCTACACTGATTTACAACAACAAGGGTATCGCTCCTCACGAGCCTGGCAAGGGTAACGCTTGGCTTCCTGGAGCACAGCAGCCTTGGAAGGAGGCGGTCTGGTCTCAGCTCTCCAGGAATGAAGTTGCTCCTTCAGTGCATGGGAACAGTTAAGCTCACTTTAACGAAACATATGTTGCTTGCATAAGATACATTTTGGGTGAAAACTCTGCTTTTAATTATAGACGGTTGCATAAAATGTCAGTGATTAAAGCGCAGATTTAGCAGTATTCTTGGCCTGAAGGATACCAGCCAGAAAGCATGTTTCTCCTCCTGTTTACTCCTCCTGGACTAGAATTTTTCCAACTTTATGAAAGTTTTCTATTCAAGTGAAAAAAAATCAACCAATAAGTAGTATTTCCTCATCTATTCTGTCTCTCAAGTTTTCTCAACAGTGAAATTTCTCTGGAGCTGAGCAGAGTGGTTTTGCTATAGGGAAGATTGGAGATCTAATATCTCCTTTTAAAGCAAGAAATCTTCTTTAGACTTTTAGTCTTCTTATGTTGTCTGAAGCAATCTCAGCCTTTGGTTTCATTTTGTCCACAGTCTGATGGGGAATGCCCATCCTTTAAAATCACCAGTTGCCTCTGATAAGTAAAATTCCTTCAGTAATTCTCTAGAGTCTGAGATAATTATATCCAAGGCAAAACTGGCAAGATTTGAAATGTGATCAGATATATACCCAGCTGAGCAGGATCCACTTAAGTATTTGCTCTGACTTAGCCATTGTCATTCCAAAAATACTGCCATGCAGGAAAATATAAACATGATCCCTTCTTTTTTAGGATTGTTACCATCTGTATCATAGTTACCAAATATTTCTTGCTTAAATTGCATTTAAAATTAACTGAGTCTATGCATCGCTTGCCTTTACTGTAATCATAATATAGTAATCACTGCTCTGTTCACAGAATGTGGTCTACTTCGATAAGCATTTTGCTTTAGCTTTAAGTAACGTTTTTTTGACAAGTGCTATTTTTGCCACTTCTTCTATAAATATATAGGTTATTATTATTCTGCTGTAGTGATTCACTTCTGTACTCATTCCTCTGGAAGTACATTGAATTACACCAGCTGAGATTATGGCCTCTACTGTGCTTTTCAGAATGTTTTCTTTTAGTCTCCTCTATTTTTAGGTCAATTACTGAGTCCAAATCACATTACATGACTGAAGATAGCACCTGTCCTTTTATTTATATCCTCATATTTTCTGAGTTCCTGTTGCTGCTTTTTTTGACCTCCCTTCTCCCTGTAACTGCTTCTCATTATGCTATTTCCTGATTTAACTCAGATTATACAATATCTGTGTAGATGCAATAATCCCTTTGACAATACTAATTGAGTAGAAAATGCTTAAAGGAGACCTGCAGCTTAACCCCAACAAAGGCAAAATCCTCAAGCACATAAGGAGGATACTTTCCTTTTTAAATGAAGTGATTAATGGTAAGATTCTATTTTACTCTGAATGCTGTGCATGAAGTACTTTGGCAAGCTTTGTTGAGAGCAAAATCATGTTTTAAGGAGTTCTTCCTGGAAAGCCAGGCTCTGGCTGATTCTAAGAAGGATCCTTACCACCAGGAGGGAACACAAAAGACTGCTTTTTCTTTCTAATCTCCAGTTTCTGCATTTCTTGAAAAGTCTGAGAGAAATCATTTGGTTCACAAGGTGGCTGCCAGCTACACGTTGCCAAATGTTGGAGAAGTGGGGAAGAGCCACTCATGTGGCTCTGGTCTCTGTCTGCAGTCAGACTGGCTGCTTCTGACAAATGTGGAAAGCGAACCAAAGGAGCAACCATCTGACCCTCAAAGAGCACTCACTTCAAGTTACCAAGTTTGTACTGTCAAATGTAATGGCCAAGAGCCAAGGCTCTTCTGTGTGAAGTGCCCAGTTAATAGCTGAATGAGTATTTGGAGGTTTTGGCATAGAGTTAAGCTTTGTTATCATCTGACCTTTTCTAATCTAATTTATTATATGTAGCACATAACTTTCTTTGTGTAGAGTATTTTTTGTCTTTAATAATTATACTTTAAAAATAAGCAGTACTGATATATCTGTGGCAATGTAAAACTAGAATTACTCACAAGTGTGGCAGATTTTAAGCATATTTCCAACATGATTTATAGAGATAACTTCATATGCTCAAAGCAACTTAAATTTCAAGAAAAGACATCTCTTCCCAAAAATCGGCTCCTGCACTAGGATGAGCTGTGGTATGGTTTCAGTAATTTCAGGCTGTTCAAGCATGAGAGTTTTCCACATCAGTATTCAGTCTTTATTTTACCATGATCGAAATAAGGCTATCAGTTTCTTGTTCTCTACCTTTGATTCTGCATCACTTTACCTATAAAGTACTATTCCTGAGGGTTTGTAGCTGAAATTTGAACTATGCCAGACTTAGCATGACTTCTTGGATCCCCCAATGAAATGGCCATGTAGTACCCTTAGAGAAAAATAGGAGTAAACAGTAAGTAGTGAGTGAAATTCTTCCAGTAATACATTAATCTCTTTTTTTTTCCCAAATATGGCACTGCATTTGACACATTAGGAGTGTTGTCTCAAATTGCCTATTTCTCAACAACGTAAAGCAATTCCAGTTTTGATTGTGAACATGTGTATCTAAGACTATGCCTTGAGAATAAGCTTGGAGTAAGTGTGTAGCTAGGGTTCAGTGTTTGAAGTCAGTTTCTGAAGAAGTGCACTGCTCTCATTTTCTAGTCAGTTTGAACTAAAATAGCACCTGAAGAGCTTTTATGTTTATGGTGTTTTGAGTTCCCATCTCTGGTATTTCTGTCACTGCTGTTAACTGCTTACTTGAGTTTCTTTTCACTTAGTGCTGATTCTTGGTCCTTGGCAGACTGACTCACTGTAAATTTACTGAGAAAGAATTCTTTCTTTGTCCTCAGATAATCGGAATAATTAATTTTTATTTTAATCATTATGCTCCTTAGCCGACAGTCTCTTCATGAAAGAAAGAAGGGGACATNGCCGACAGTCTCTTCATGAAAGAAAGAAGGGGACATGTTTAATTAAAACAAGAAAGTGCTGAAGTTAAGCAACATGTCAGTCACTCTGATAGTTGAATAACATGCAGTTTTTTCAGGGCTATACACTTGGTTTCTCAGCACTATTTAGTGTACCGCTAATGCTTCCAAAGCGTCTTTTTGCAGCAACAATCTGCCAAAAGCTAAATAATTTGCAATTAGCAGTGAGGAAGCTTTATGTTTGCACCTGGAAAATATTGGTCCTAATACCCTGGTCTGGAGAGTGCCAGGAATGGAGGCCAAGGGCATGTCCAGAGCAGGGGTCAGAGCTGTGCCCTGTACAACCCCCTTCCCCACACAGCTGTTCCCAGTGCAGGAGACTGAAATCTCCAGTTTGGTGAGGTGGTGCATTATTAGCACCTCATTAGCAGCCATCCTGCAGGGGACCTGCAGTAATTGTGTGGGTGTTATGGCCAGTGCCAAACACGAGGTAGTTTGTAGTGCTTTGGGCTGAGTGAACAAGGTGTGTGCAGGGGAATTCACTGTGTTGTTTATGAATGTGCGTGGTTTTGCTTCCTGCTTGGCATCCCCTTGTTCTTACAGTCTGGCCTTTGTGACTAAGATGCTCCAGAACATTGTTGCTTTTATTGAAGATCTAACAAGCATTAATTTAATCTGTATTTAATCTGGCTCTTCATGCTCAGTCTCAAATTTATCAAAATCTCTTTGAAAAACACGAGCAAAGATGCTTCACATCCCAGGATGTCTGCTTCAGGAGCAAAACCCAAACTGAATAAAGAAAGCATTAAAGTGGTTAAGTTAAGCATTAAACTAAGTGATTTAAAGGTTTTAATGTAAATTTGAGTATTTATGCACTTTTAAAAAACAAGAAACTCCCCATAGCAAAAAGGAAAAAAAAATAAAAAAGGAAAAAAAAAAAAAGAAAACCCACCACAAGATAAGTGCATAGAAATGGTATTTAAAATTTCTGTCCTGAATAAACATGTTTCCAGGCCTGGCTTCATGTGAATAAAGCATTCTGACTTTCTTTTAGAGAAGTTGCTTGATGTGTTGAAAAATAATCTGAACTCTCCTTTTCAGTGCTTAGTATATATGTGTTTATGTTTCCAGCATGGATAACTGTATAGAGCTCATCACTCTGATCACAAAAGTTACCTAAGCTGGAAGCTGTTCCCTCTAGGGCTGTCCTGCTGCTTATGTAGAGCAATGTGCATAGCAGCATTCCGTTTTCAGGATGTCACTCTCCCACCAAACAATGGTCGTTGGGTGTGCTTTCTCCAGTTTGGGGACAAAAAGTGGTATGTACAAAATTATAATTGGTGCCAACATTAGATCTTTTCTTCCAACTGACTGGGTAGTTAGAATGACTGCAGAACCCATCTGTGCCAGGGTAACTGGATTGAGATAGAAGGGGGCTTGCCTAGGACTGGAGTGCAGGGTTCATAATGAGCTGCGCCAGTGGCTGGAGAAGATGTGTCTGGTATGGACATTAACATGATGGATAGGTTGAAAGAATATTGAGAACCTTCAGGATTCCAAATCAGGAAACTCAATTACTGTGTGATGTGGGCAAACTTAATGAAAAAAATAATGATGCCAGTGAAACTGTAGCCAATCTTCACAGCACTCCATCAGAACTGCAAAAACAGATCTTGAAAGGAACAGAGGGAAGGATCAGTGTAATAAACCTTAGTGCACATTTCATTAGGCTTGAGCTGGAAGAAACAGCAGGACATGCTCTGGTAGTGATTCCCCTTCAGAATGGCAGCAAGGGTGCTAGGAGCTGTGCTGTTATGTCATGCCATCTCTTATTCTACAAGCAAGGCAATAAAACTCATAACCATTAGTTTCTTTTCCAAATCTCTCTTCTGACCCTAGGCAGACTTCTGAAACAACCATGGAGAAACCTATCTCTATATGACCAGCCCAGATTTTTTATCAGATCCAAGGGAATGCAGAGGAGGAAGACTCTGAAGGGATGCTTTGGCCAAAGTGGAGTTATCCCCCACATGGGAGAAAAAGACACACTTTAGAGCACAATTCCTCCTCTTCTGAAGGTGATGCCTAAGTGACAGATAGGCTA